>CAUYTI010021005.1:0-31115 GCA_963575145.1 Galago senegalensis
AAAGCAATAACTGAGAAAATGACATGAAGGCTGTGTTGACTAGTTTGATGGAAGTATTTCGGAATGCATGTGAAAACCCCACACTGTACCCCAGAAGTGCATTAATGTACATAGTTAACATTCAATAAAAAAAAAAAAAAACAAGTAAGGAAACCAAGGCTCAGAGAAAAAAAAAAAACCAGCATTTGGCAGTCTGTGCAGCTCTAAAACCCCCAACTCAGGATAACCCTACAAGAAAATCACCTCCTCCAATTAAAAAAAAAAAAAACCCCCTTTCACCTCTTGTTCATCTTCCATTGCTTATTCCTCAAAACCAAAGAATAACAGGGTAAACGACATCCAGCTCACTTCTCTTATCCCTTATCCCCAAGAATTATTCCTTAGGAATCTTTTCCCCTACTACAAATAATTGATCTCTAATTTCTGGGCTATCTATCTAGAAACCTGCAAATCATCCTTATGCTTCAAGGAGGGGCCTAAGGGCCCCTCAAAGAGGCAGTACCTAACAGAGCCCAGAGTACAGGCTGGGCTAAGTACAGGGTGAAGGTGGGGGATCTTGTAAGCAAGAATAAAATACCCCAACACTTACAACTGTACATCTAACCTACCAGACAACAACTAGCAGCAGGCATGGAAGTATTTGCTGCACCAAAAGGCTGCATACCTCCCCTCTTTAGCCTAAAGGGAGGTGACAGCCAAGTGAGCATCTGACCTCACAGTGCACACTTCAGACTGAAGGCACAGTGCTGAGGAAGACATTCGGCCCAAGGGTAGTCTCTGCTGTGTCTGGGTGGATGAAGCTGCCTTTCTGGGCAACCTGGTTCACTTTATGGAAGTTTCTCCCCATCATGCAGCATTTTTAAGAATAGGGAAATATTCAGTTTGACTTTGTAACCAACAAATTCTTCACCAGCAGCTTCTCTGAAACCGCCAATGAAGACAGACCACTCCTCAGTTGAGGATCATAGCTCTTTCCAGTCAATGGGCTTCTTGCTGGACTTTTGCAGCAGCTCATTGGTCTTAAAGAAGTGTCTACAACCAAAGAAGCCTCTGTACACTGACAATGGGGGAGGGATGGGCAGTCTGCAGTACATGATGCCACTTCCTATCAATGGCAGTGCCCTTCTTCTGAACATAAAAGCCCCAGAGCAGGAAGACAAGGCCATTCAAGTTTTGATTTAGCCAGGTCACAACTGCATCAGTTAATTGCTTCCAGCCTCTTTCCTTATGAGAATTGGCTTGATGGTCCCGCACAGTAAGGACAGCATTGAGGAGAACACCTTGCTTAGCCCACCCAGATAAATCTCCATGGCCAAAATGAACAAAACCATCTATGTCTGTAGACAGTTCTTTATAAATGTTTTCCAAACTGGGTGGAGGTGGAACAGGTCTTTGAACACTAAAGCAGAGCCCATGTGCTTGATTGGGTCCATGATATGGATCCTGTCCCAGGATAACAACCTTCACACTCTTATGTCACACATTTGGGTCCATGTGAAGACTTGGTGACACAGGACTCACGGGTGGACCGGTGTTCAGTGACATGGGACTCAGGAGTGGATAAATATGGTAATGTTTTCTTTCTCCTGCAACAAATCCCATTAGTTTTATAAAATAAGGTTTCCTGAACTCTCCCCTGAGATGCTTCTTCCAACTCTCACTGAAGCTCACGGGCATACTGCGGGTCATGAGCCTGAGCAGGGCCATCACCTTGGTCCTCTGGATGTGAACCAGCTGTTCCGGGCTCAGTGGCAAGGAGGGCGGTGTGCCGGGCTCATCCTGCCCAGCTCGGGCCTTCTTGGCAAGGCTGGCCGCCGCATTCCCACTATCTTCAGGTAAGGCCGCCACACCAGCCCCCAAGCAGGCCGGCTCAGGGCTGCGGGCATAGTCGCTTCCTGGCGGGGCTCGGGGAGAAGAAAAAGTAGAGTGTCTTCTGGCCGATTATCCCGAAGCCCAGGAGGGAACAAATGCACACCGCCTGAGGACCCGAGAGGATTTCACTATCATCTGCAACTGGTGCCAAGCCTAATTTAAATCTTAATACCAGAGAGGAACAAAGTACTTCATCTCCCACTTGGCCCTATCTCTCAGTTGACCCCAATATTTGGGGTCAAATATTGACCAAAACTTTTAAAAGAAGCCTCAGGCCCCACATATGGAACTTTTAGACCTGGCCTTTATTGTCCTTTAATAGAGATGGACAGAGGATAGAGCAAAAGAGAAAACGGGACAGCAGCCCAGAAGGCAGAAAAGTTTTTAAAATAGTGGCTGCTACTTTAAGTCTTCTTGAAAAATTGTCAAAAAGCCCAGGCAAGAAGCCCTTCTGCAGGAATGGAGTAAGTCCTCGCTATGACTCTAGGTCCATTGAATAAAATTCCCCAAGAAACATCCTCCACTAGGACCCTGAAACCTTGTCCTCTGTGCAAAACAGAAAGACACTGGAAGTGAGAATGTACCCTCTTAGAACAGGAGACTGCGTTTGCCTTCTGAAACTGGTGGTCCCCTAAGTCAACAAAAACTGCTTCCATCTGACCAACATGTCAGACTTTATCTTGGACTCAACTTCATCACACCAGAATGGTCTCAAGTAACTAAATCTCTGACAAAAGTAAGCAAATTAATTTTAGTAAACACCACCACCACGCCCTCTGTACTTCCTAAATTTTAGAGACCTCTATTTCTCTCTCCTATCTCCATTGCTAAAATAAAAAAAAAAAAATACAACCCATATATTCCACAGTTTCTCAGTTCACTGGGAGATAAAGATCTTTTGCTCACCCTTTATTACTTTCCAATTACCCCCTCCACTAAAAAAAAAAGACCTATAGTTTCCTTTCTCTGACTTCTGAAAAGCCACAACTTCTTCCTTTCCTTAATATGCTCTGAGTTTTCTTTCTTTTTTTTTTTTTTTGAGACCGAGCCTCAAGCTATCCCCCTAGGTAGAGTGCCATGGCTTCACAGCTCACAGCAACCTCCAACTCCTGGGCTTAAGTGAGTCTCCTGCCTCTGCCTCCCAAGTAGCTGGGACCACAGGCGCCCGCCACAACGCCTGGCCATTTCTTGGTTGCAGCCATCATTGTTGTTTGGTGGGCCCAGGCTGGGGATACGAACCCGCCACCTTAGGTGTATGTGGCTGGCACCTTAGCAGCTTGAGCCACAGGCGCCGAGCCATGCTCTGAGTTTTCAAACTACATACTTTCTGCCTTATTTTGCCTAAAAGTGTCTACTCCTATATGTCTCTATGCTTACATGTCCATATATGTCATGTGTATGTAATGTTTCACTATCAATGTAAAAGAGCTCTAATTAATTGGCTTAAAGAAAAAGTAAGTGCTTAAATATTTTATCAAGAACATGAGAAAGAATTTAAATGCCTTTTAGTTCATGTAACTTTTGTAACCTTTGATAAAGAAAATTAGTTTTAAGATCATTATCAAAGTTTAAATGTTTAAGATCATAATTAGGCTTGGAGCTGGCAGGTTCGAATCCAGCCCAGGCCTGCCAAACAACAATGACAACTACAACCAAATAATAGGCTCAGTGCCTGTAGCACAGTGGTTACAGTACCAGCCAAATACACTGAAGGTGGTGGGTTCAAACATGGCCTGGGCCAGCTAACCAACAATGACAACTGCAACAAAAAATAGCTGGGCGTTGTGCTGGGTACCTATAGTACTAGCTACTTGGGAGGCTGAGGCAAGAGAATTGTTTGAGCTCAAGAGTTTGAGGTTGCTGTGAGCTGTGATGCCACAGCACTCTACAAAGAGCAACATAGTGAGACTTTGTCTCAAAAAAAAAAAAAATAGCCGGACATTGTGGTAGGTGCCTGTAGTCCAGCTACTTGGGAGGCTGAGGCAAGAGAATCACTTAAGCCCAGGAGTTTGAGGTTGCTGTGAGCTGTGATGCAACAGCACTCTACCCAGGGTGACATAGTGAGACTCTGTCTCAAAAATAAATAATAAATAAATAAGATCATAATTAATATATTCACAAAAGTAACTACACTGAAGTGGCCAGCAGAAAAACCAGTCATACTACAAAAAGGTTTCTTTTTTTCTTTTTCTTTTTCTTTTTTTTTTTTAAGACAGAGTCTCAAGCTGTTGCACTGGGTAGAGTGTTGTAGTCTCTTTAAGAAATTAGTCAAAAAGTTTGTAGGGACCAGGTGGAATTGGAAAATTAGCCTAGAAAATAAACTTTACTCAGTCTCCCAGGACAGACTAGGCCCACATTAACATAAAAGAAATCCTTTTAATTCTTACTGCTTTTTCATCACTACTATTAAACTTCTACAAATCCTGTCCTAGAGTCATCCCTGTCCTAGACTTGAACCCACAGAACTTCCAGAGCCTGCTTCCACCCAAAGTAAATTCCCTAGAAGCCTAGCCCACCATAGACTCCAGACTCTAACTCACTCCACTAAAACTTTAAAACTATAAATTTTAATATACTATACTATAAGACATCTAACTCTTCTTGTCCTCTTTCTCATAATTCTACCTAATTCACATACCAGATCTATCCCCCTTTACTCATACTGGGGGGATTTGGTTTATTAACCAAAGACAGTACAAACTAACATTAACCTTATACTTCATAAACAGGCAGCATCTAGTAATTTGACTAGTTTGATTTAAAATCCATACATATATAGTCTTAGTTCACTTAGTTCTCCCCTCTAAGAGGCCCCTTGCATTCTTACTTTTAGTTCTCACTTTCTAACCCTACATTTTTACTGCCTAGTAACATTCATACCGAACCAAATTCAGGCCCTACCAATTTCTCTCCAATGAAAACCTTCCCACCTCTAAACGAACTTGAAAGATCATCTGCTTTCAATCCTTCCCCAGAATGACCCAAGTGAGTTCTGACAGGTAGGGACATCAATCTGTTCATAATCCACGGGAAGCAGTTTCAGAAGAAGAGACCTCTATCATAATCCCCAGTTTTGAGCTCATTTCAAACAGATATTTTAATTTTCAAACAGAAAGAGGAAAATATAAGGATGGTCAGTCTTGATAGTGAAATAATAGAAAAATTATTAACTCATAGTCTTTCAGTAAAGGACCAAAATCTCTCTGTCTACAGCCCCCCATCCCTACTGTTTTAACAGACCATTCAGGAACCCAACCACAAGAAAGAAAGGTAAATTCTTTTGTTACTTCCCACCTCTTTTATTTTTTAAAATCTGTTCCTTTAAGCTTCAAGTAATTCCTGAACATTCACACCTGAAAAACATCTGTCTTCAACCTTATCTAAGGAAAACAGACACAACATGTACAGTCACAATAACTTGTGAATTCAGCTATAATTACTCTTTTCTATTTTTCCCCCTTAAATTCAGCTACCCACTCAACCTCAGGACTGACATTCTACCTTTCTTTCTTTAAAATACCATGCCATTCTCTTGCTTCTTTCTCTCCCTATCCCCATTTTCTTTTCTCTCACTACCTATTCTCCTCTCTTTCTTATCTCTTCCCCTCACTCGCATTAATGCCTACATCCCAAATTAGAATTCACCGTCTGCCAAGATGAGCCTACTGTCCAATCTTCACTCCTTCCTTAAATTAAAAACACTGGAAAAACTCAAGCCTCTTGCCATTTTATCCCCATACCCACTGACAACCTCACTGACCACCTAACTCAAACCAAGTTCTACCTCTTCCCTAAAACACACTCTGTTAAAGCCCCACCTATACAACCAGTTACAACTCATACAAGATCAGGTAGACTCCCTAATATCAGTAGTTCTCCAAAATTGTAGAGGCTTAGATCTACTCACAGCAGAGGAAGGGGGGCTTTGCACTTTCTTACAGGAGGCATGCCATTTCTACACCAAGTCTGGTCTGGTCCCAGAGGGCATCATCTGAGTCCAGGAATAAGCCATCCAGCTACACTCTCAAAATGGGGGATCCTGGTTTGGCAGTCCATGGGGACGCTTGGCCCCCTTCTTGGCCCCCCTCACTGCAATCCTCTTGTTACTAATCATTGCCCCTTGTGTATCCAATTCATGTCTTCATTATTCAAGACAGGGTAAAGAAAAGGTGTCATCCATGGGTGGCACCTGTAGCTCAGTGAGTAGGGCACTGGCCCCATATACTGAGGGTGGCAGGTTCAAAACTAGCCCCCGGCAAACTGTAACAAAAAAATAGCCAGGCATTGTGGCAGAAGCCTGTGGTCCCAGCTACCTGGGAGGCTGAGGAAAGTGAATCACTTAAGCTTGTAATATAATCCCAGCAGTCTGGGAGATGGAGGCGGGTAGATTGCCTAAGCTCAAAAGGCCTACCTGGCACTGCCCCATGAGTTCTGCTGCAAAGACCCTAGCCCACTGAAACCTCCCAGTAACCTGTGGAATCTTCCTGCCCCTGTGCCCAGTATAAAAACAAGCCCCCAACTACTCCTGGTGCAGCTGCCACCTTTGCCCAGGCTGGGCTCAGTCCCCCTTCATTAAACTTTGCCTGAACCTCTCCTGGTCTCATCTCTGGGTACACTGCTGAACCCCCTTTCAGTAACCAGATCATGAGTCAAGATTCAGATTCTGATCCTCTATTCTAGGACTACTGATCTTTTCATTAACTATCTTACCTTAGAATTTCCATTTACAGAAGAGGTGAGACAGATCAATATGGACAAATTGTCTCACTAAAAATAGTTTAAAATGCTATATAAAAGAGAAACATCATCTTAAAAGTATCAAAGATCTAACATAATAACAAATGATCACACCCCCAAAAGAAAGGAAAGATAAATTTGGCTTCTTAGTCCGGAGAAATGGAAAAAAGACTATAAATTCAATGCTCCAGAACAGACATGGAGGCTCTAAACTTTGTCCTCCTGGCCTGGAGCTCCTGTCTTTATACCCATCTGTCTTCCCTTTTAAAATGTCAAACATGGGCTCGGCGCCTATAGCTCAACCGGCTAAGGCGCCAGCCATGTACACCTAAGGTGGAGGGTTCGAATCCCCAGCCCGGACCCGCCAAAAAAACAACAATGACGGCTGCAACCAAAAAATAGCCGGGCGTTGTGGCAGGCGCCTGTGGTCCCAGCTACTTGGGAGGCAGAGGCAAGAGACTCGCTTGAGCCCAGGAGTTGGAGGTTGCTATGAGCTGTGATGCCATGGCACTCTACCCAGGGGGACAGCTTAAGGCTCTGTCTCAAAAAAAAAAAAAAAAAAAGGTCCTCCATTAGTCAAGGAGATGGATTTGAGGGATTCTCCCATTCCTACCACTGACATCTTTTGTATTAAAAATTCCTTTCTTCCTTGGCAATCCTCATTGTCTCAATAATTGGCTCTCTGTGCTGTGAGTAACCTGATCTAGGCTGAAACCCCCTTGTGGTTTTGATAATAAAATGAGATTTGTTGTCTTCTTTTCTAGACTCTCAGTTCTGTTCAGTGGATCTATCACTGTGACAGTTTCACACTAACTTGATTATTGTAGCTTTGTAGTAAATTTTAAATCCTATTGTCCTTTTAATATTTGTAGAATCTGTAGTGATATAATCTGTTTCATTCCTGATAGTTGTAATATGTGTCTAATGTCTCCCTCTCTCATTCTTTTGATCAGCATGGGTAGATATTTATCAGTTTTATTGATCTTTTCATAGAACCAGCTTTTAGTGCCACTGATTTTTCTGTATTGCTTATCTGTTTCTCTCTCTCTCTCTTTTTTTTTTTCTTTTGAGACAGTCTCACTATGTCCCCCTCGGTAGAGTGCTGTGGGGCATCACAACTCACAGCAACCTCAAACTCTTGGGTTCAAGCGATTCTCTTGCCTCAGCCTCCTGAGTAACTAGGACTACAGGGGCCCGCCACAACACCTGGCTATTTTCTTGTTGCAGTTATCATTGTTGTTTAGCAGGCCCGGGCAGAGTTCGAACCTGCCAGCCTCAGTGTATGTGGCCAGCGCCCTACCCACTGAGCTATGGGTGCTGAGCTATCTGTTTTTCTTTTATTGATTTCTGTTCTGACACTTGTCATTTCCTTCCTCCTACTTAGTTCAGATTTAATTTGTTCTTTTTCTAGTTGTGTGTGTTTGTTTGTTTAGACACAAGAGTCTTACTCTGTTGCCCTGTAGAGTGTTCTGGTATCATAGCTCAGAGCAACCTCACTCTATTGGGTTCAAGGGATCCTCTTGGCTCAGCTTCCTGAGTAGCTGGGACTATGGGCACCTGCCACCAGACCCAGCTATTTTTTAAAATAATTTTCTTGTAGAAACAGGGTCCTACTATTGCCCAGAGTCTCAAATTCCTAGGCTCAAGCAGGCCTACTGCTTCAGCTTCCCAGAGTGCTGGATTTACAGGTATGAACTGTTGCCCCATGCCTAGTTTAGTTTTTCATTTTTTTTTAAGGTAAAAGGTGAGGTGATTAATTTAAAAAATTTTGTCTTCACCAATATAGATGTTAAGTGCTATGATGTTTCCTGTAAGTACTGCTTTAGCAACATCTCACAAATTTTGATACATTGTGTTTCCATGTTTTGTATAGTTCAAAGCACTTTACAATTTCCATCTTGATTTCTTCTTTTTTATTTCTTTTCTTTTCTTTTTTTTTCTTTATGCAATTTTTGGCTGGGGCTGGGTTTGAACCCACCACCTCAGGCACATGGGGCCGGGGCCCCTACTCCTTTGAGCCACAGGCACCACCCTATTTTGATTTTTTTTTTTTTTGACCCTGGGGTTATTTAGAAGTGTCCTATTTAGTTTCCATATATTTGAGAATTTCCAGGGATCTTTCACTTAATTGTTTTTAGTTTAATTCCATTGTGATTTTAGTTGGGGCATTTAGACCAGTTACATTTACTATGATTGTTGATATAGTTTTAATTATTTTACCTTGCTGTTTGTTTTCTACTTGTCCTACCTTTGGATCTCTTTTCCTCTTTTTCTGTCTTCTGCAGAGTTAATTAAATGTTTTCGTCATTCCATTTTGTCTCTTTTGTTGATTATTAACTATAGCTCTGTTTTGTTATCTTAGAAGCGGCTGTACGGTTTATATCATACATCTTTAACTTATGACAGTCTACTGTCAAGTGATATTATATCACTTTATATAGAGAGTAAGATTATGATAGTATCCTTCCATTTCTCTCCAAATCTTGTGCTATTATCATTATGCAGTTTACTTTCAACACTTTATAAACACAACAGTATATTATTATTATTATTATGTTTGTCTAAATGATCATTATCTTTTAAGGTTATTATCTTAATAATAAGAAAAATAATTTATATATTTACTGTGTAGTTGTCAGTTTTAGTGGTCTTCATTCCTTTTTATAGGTCCATATTTCTCTCTGGTATCATTTTCCTTCAGCCTGAAGGATGTTAACATTTCTTGTTAAAGTGTGGGTCTGCTGGTGATGATTCTTTAACTTTTCTGTATCTGAAAAAGTGTGTATTTTCCCTTTTTTTTTTAAGTTATTTTTGCAGGGCATAGAATTCTAAATTGACAGATCTTATTTTCATTTCATTTGTTTAAAGTTATTTCACTGTCTTCTCTCTTACATTGTTTTTGACAAGAAATATGCTGGAATTCATGTCTTTGTTATTCAGTACATAAGATGTCTCTTTTTTTTCTGGCTACTTTTAAGATTTACTCTTTATCACTGGTTTTGAATAATTTGGTTATGACTTAGCTTGGTGTGGTTTCCTTAATATTTTTTATCTTTGAGTTCTTTTAGTTTCTTGAATTTGAAAGTTTAGGCTTGGCACCTGTGGCTCAAGTGGCTAAGGCGCCAACCATATACACCTAAGGCGGTGGGCTCAAATACCAGTTCGGGCCTGCCAAACAACAACAATGGCTGAAAAAAATAGCCGGGCATTGTGGCGGGCGCCTATGGTCCCAGCTACTTGGGAGGCTGAGGCAGGAGACTCACTTGAGCCCAGGAGTTAGAGGTTGCTGTGAGCTGTGATGTCACGGCACTCTACCCAGGGGGACAGCTTGAGGCTCTGTCTCAGAAAAAAAAAAGAAAGTTTATGATTTTACCCATGCAGAGTTCACCTCAGGGGTAGAAAAGAAGTGTCAGGGCCAAGAGATTGGTGGAGAGCATTCCTAACTCAGTTTCTCTATTCATCAGGTAGACCCAGGGGTACCCGTATTCCAGGATATTCTGTTGTTCCACGTAAGTCTTTTTTCTAAGATCAAAGTGCACAGTGATGGAGGGGCCAAGGTGTCAGGTGGCTGAATGAGTCCTTTGATCTCTCAGCTTCTCCTAGGTATGACCCATGCTGAGACATGGGGCAGCAGGACTTCAGCTAGGAGGACATCAGGCCCTGACCAGTTGGGCCTCAGAGTGACACAGAAGCTAAAAGCATACAATGAAATTAAAGAAGTGCCATTGGAAACAGTAGCGGTACATTCTATTCATATACTAGGTTAGACTTTTTTTTTCCTTTTTTAAATAAAGTCTAACAAGAATGTGGTGAAATAGACCTTATTGGCAGGGGTGCAAATTAGGACCCTCCGTTTATTTTAAAGACAGGTCACTACAGAATTATCACAAAGTTTGGGATTTTGTATATGCTTGGCCTGACAATTCCAGCTCCAGGAAATTATAAGAAGATAGTTCAGATTATTGGTGCCAAGTAGTCATGAGTTTGAATTTGGCTATACCACTAATCAGTTATATGACCTTGGACTAGTTACTTTGCTTCTCTGAACCTTCATTGAATGCATACATGTAAAGTAGGGATGTTAATACTTAGATTATCTATCTGGTCGTGGTGAGAGTTAAATGAGTATTGCCTCATTACATGCCAGATACTCCGCACAGGGCCAGACACAGAGCGAACCTTACGCTACTGGGCCATGTCTTGATGACAGGAATTGAAAAACTGAGTGAGGAGTGGCCTCCACTCAGCTTTTGGCCCTGACACTTCCTCTCTGTCCCTGATTATGTTTAGAAAATGAAAAGGCTGGAAGGAAGGACAGGTACCGTAATATCAGAAGTGGGCAGGTCTGGGAGAAGAATAATTTTATTTTCCTAAGATCTTCCAGTTTTCTTCAGTGGACATATATTGCTTTTGTAATGAAGGAAAAAATGATGGCAGTGAATACACAGAGCTCACCTCTTAAGGGGTGAGGAGCCTGATGGGCGAGGCCGGAAGAGGTTTTCTGTGGGGGCTCGGACCATAGAGGTGGGGCAGCAGGACTGGAGAAGAGTTAAGTCTTGCGCCCGAGGCCGGAGCCTGGGCTGGGATCTGAATGGCTGGTGTGGAGAATATGGCTTCTTAAGTCAGACTGTGTACTTACCATGTGACCTCAGCCAAATGCCGTCGCTTCTTGGCTGGGTGTCCTCATCTGTAAAATAAGCATATGCCAGGACCTACCTCAGAGGGCTGCTGAGACATCAGTGACACTTCAGTTTTCATCACACTGCCCAGTGGACAGTAAATGTCAGCTATTGTCACTGTCATTGTTACTATTACTATTATTATCATTATCTGTCATTGCCTTGATTCTAATCCAGGCGGTGAGGGGAGTGGGTGGCCAGTCCAGAGCTGGGCCCCACCTCCCTCACAAGGTGGGTCATGTGACAGAGACAGTTCAACCCAGCTGGGGGCCCGTGGGCAGTCCACCTTCTCCCTCCGAGCCCTGGATCCCCTCTCTTACCAATGGGGATAGTCATTTCTGCCTTATGAGAAATGGGTCCCCCTGTCCAGTGCCCACACACCAAACGCCCCTATTAAGTGTTTGTTCCCTGGCCTTTGTGCATGACCCGTTCTGTCAGGGAGCAAAGAGAAGAGTGGGAGAGGCTGGTGGGTGGGCTGGGTTGGGGTCAGGCACCCCCATCCCCTAGAGACCCATCCCCTGCGGCCCCAGCTCCTTAATGGCCTCGCCTCAGAAAGAGCAGAACCACCATGAGAACATTCATCTGCCTCATTAACTCACTTTGCCCTGGAGTCATAGCAATTAGACCTGCTGTCTGGGCAGCATCCAGAACCAGGCAGGGGTCGCCTGGACTGCTGGACCTCTGCCCACCCAGCCACAGCCAGGACTGGCTCTGTCCCTGGGGAGAGGGGCCTGAGAAGGAGGTTTCTTTGGTAGTAGAGTTTCCTGAGCCTCTAAAGATGAATGCAGGCATGGCAACCTTGGCTTCTGTTCACTTATTCACTGACAGATGTTTATTGAGCACCTACTGTGCCCCACGAAGACAGAGGTGGCCCCTGCCCTCACAGAGCCCTAAACAAGTAGATGAGAAAAAACAAAAATAAAATAATTGCTGCTGGGGGCCTCTACTGGGGTGGTCAGGGAGGGCCTCCCTGGGAGGTAACATTTGAGCTAAGAACTGAACACCTATAAAGGAACCAGTCTTTTGAAGATCTGCGATGGGACTGTGACACCCATGCTGGCCATGTTTGGGTGTGGCTGAGAAAGAGTGCAGAGCCGGTAGGGGGAGATGAGGCCGTAGAAATAAGGCATGTGGGGGTGCAGCCACAGGAAGCACTTGGCCTTTTCCCTGAGTCAAGCCAGAGTCATTGAAAAGCTTGGAGCTAGGGGGGTGTTAAGGTTGGATTTGTGTTCACAACACTCCATCCAGGGCCAGCTGTAGCAAGAGGCCAAACGTGACATGATCATGGCTCTTGAGGACCGAAATTTGCTTTGTGTATTATTTTAGTGTGCCATATTGAGGGCTTCACTTTGCATCATCTGCTGTCCCTGGCAGCCCCAGGTGGGATTGTCCCCATTTTACAGATGAGAAAGTAGAGACTCAGAGTGGAAAGGAGTTGCAGGGGTCAGGACTGGGCTGGCCAGGGTTTCCATTCTTTCTGGCACCTCCTGTCCCATCCCAGCCCCCTATCAGTCAAGGCGGCCTCAAAAGGGGTGACCAAGGTAAGGCAGCTTGTTAGCATCTCAAAGAGCGCTCTGCCTGCCACCATGTATATTCATGGAGCTTCAAAGAGGAAGCACCAGACAGGAGACTCTTTCTTTCCTTCCAAGAGCAAATTCTCACCCTCTCAGACGCAGGATGCAGTCTGGCTGGAAAAAAGACTTATTTTTTCTTCTTTTTCTCTCTCTTTTTTCATGCCAGCTAGTAAAAGAGAGAAGCTAACAGTTGAACATTTGTCCTGCCTGGCTGGTTTGAAAGGGTGTGGGGGCTTCAGAGACGCTGGCCTTGCAGCCAAATTACAGGTCCTACTTTGGGGTCATGGAAGGCAGGGGCAGGGTTCAGAGGGCATTTTGGGGTTACTGGCCTCAGGGTGCATACTCACCCTGCTTAAAATGCACAGCAGAGATGCAGCGAGATGTAGCGCTCTGCCTGCCTTGGGTGGGCTTGACATTTTCCATAAAAGAAGCTAATAAAGGGTTTTTTAAAAATTCTGAAAATGAAACCACTCTGCAGGCTGGTGTCCTTTGGGTTAGGGCCACCTTCTCCCAGGCGTGGCTTCCCAGGCCCTTTCCGGGGGTCAGGGCTGCAACGACAGGGATGTCTGCTGTCTGTTCCCCAAGCTCCCACCTGCCTGGTGTGCCCATTTGTTCATGCCTGGTGGACTTGTGCATTCTTCAAGCGTAGTTTCACTGTCACCTCCTCTAGGAAGCCTTCCCCAACTCCCTGGGGCCGTCATGCCTGCTCTGTGCTTTGCGTCTTACCCAGGGTTTGGCTTTGATTCCTTGCGGCAGTCCCATGAGGCAGGGTTATCCCACATGTTCGTGAGGAAGCTGAGGCTCGCAGAGGTGAGATTGCTTGCCCAGGTTCACACAGCAAGTTAAGTCATGAGGTGAGGATTTGGGGATGTGTGTGGCTATGTTTCACACCCCCCAACTCTCTGCTCCCCTGCCACTCTGAGCACAGGTATTCCCAGCGTGTTCTGCCCTGCTGGCCTGGAAGTCCCCAAGGGTGGGTCCCCAGGGCTCTGGATCCTGGGTACGCAGCTTAGGGCTGCCACTGAGGACATATTGATAGTTGTTTGCCAAATGGGCAAAAACCTAGATCTGAAGTCCTGGGAACCATTTTCCCCAGCCCCTGCCATTATCAGGTGAAGGCAAAGGCTTGGGAAGCAGCTCATGGCGATAGCTTTAGAGACGGGAGCAGGAAAGCCCCTGCCCCCACCCCCTTACCCCTAGGATTGATGCTGCACACAGGGGTGACCAGGAACTTGGGGAGTGGACTTTGTAGACAGCTGGGGATCTTGTTTTCTGAGTTGTTCAGTAAGCTTTGATTGACCACTTACTGTGTGCTAGGCACTGGGGCACAGCCTTGAACAAGCCAGACCCAGTCCTGCTCTCCCAGGGCTTGAGGGGCAAAGGGCTGACAAGCAGAAAGTGGACAAAAATGCTACAGTGTGGAAAAGAATAATGGGGGGAGGAATCTGCAGGCCCTTGGGGGAGTTATCTGAGGCTTTTCAGGAGGTGTTATGAGGTTGAACTCTACTGGGTGAGAGGGAGCCTGTCAGGGAGGTATCTGGCCAGTAGGCTGTGCAAAAGCCCTGAGGTCAGTGGAGCTGGGCTCTCAGGGAACACATGAGGGGGGTTGTGTCCTGAGGGCCAGGGGAAAGGGGACATTCTGGAGGAGGTATGGAGCCAGGGACAGGGCCTGAGGGGCAGCAGTGGGGGTAGGGTATGGTTTGCAGTTTGGAAAGCTCTCTGTGGGCGCAGTGGGGAGCACAAACCCCTGCAGGAGGCTGGTGCTGTCTTCAGAGACATGATGTGGCCTGAATCAGGACAGGGTCTGGGGATGTGGTGGCGAGGGGCCAATTTGATTTCAGTGGCAGAGCCTGCTGGCTTTGTGCTGGGCTGGGTGAAAGCAGAGGAGGGTGGTCCCACAGAACCCTAAATCCTCTTCTCAAGGATTCCCCAAAGCAACCCAGGGGTAGCTGGGTCCCTGTCAGGGTGGTCCCTTCCCCCCAGTCCTGCCTCTCCCAGCCTGTGTCTGGGACTGACGTGTCTACTGGAGGTGAAAATCATGCCTCCTGCCTGAGCCCAATTGCCCCCTGGGGGTGGCAGAACGCCAGGTGCCCATTTTAGTTCCCCGACAGTCATACTGCTTTATTGTTCCTATTTGGGATTTTATTATTATTGCTGCTAATGGCTTGAAAAGGCCTTTTAATTAAAGCTGCAGGTTGGAGCTGGTGCCTGGGCCCCTGGGGTGGGTGGGGGGAAGCGTGGCCAAGTGCTCACCCCACACCTTACAGAGATGGAGGCTTCTGAGAAGGTCTGTGGCCTCTTCCATGGGGAGACCCTGGCAGGTGACCCTCCCATTGAGACCGTGACAGCAGCCACTTTCAGTCCTCACTCTGTTATGCAGCCAGAAGATTCTTCCAGAGCAGATCACATGACATTAGTTTCCTGCTCAAAACCTTTCTGTGGCTTCCCAACGCCCTCTCCTGTTGGAAGCCACCACCCAGGGGTGAAGAGCTGGTGGGACACCTGGGTTTAAGTCTTGTTTTTGCGACTTAACTGGCTGCAGGACGGGCAAGTTGCTTTATGGCTGCAGCCTCAGTTTGCTCATCTGTAAAATGAGAGTGCAGAGTTCCTGCTTCATGGGGTTGCTAAAAGGACTAAAGAAATGATCCAAACGCCTGGCTCATGGAGGATGTGTTATCGTGACTATCAGGACTGTGGGATCAAGTGAGGCTGTGTCTCTGAGCCCAGCACATAGGAGATACCCTGTACACCTCCGCCGTTCCTGTCTCTTCCCCCCCCCACCTGCCGCCCGTCCTCTCCTCTTGTCCCACAACTTCAAGAGGCTTGACCCCCTCTGTACCAAAGCACATACTGTTTCCCTGTCTGGGCCTCCCTTCACTCCCTGCACCCTGGACATCCTTCCAGAGCCAGGCGCAGAGCTGTCTCCTCTGGGAAGCCTTCCCATCTCCTCTCCAGGGCCTGGGTTCCCAGAGCTGCCTGAGAAGTCCCTTGTGGGAGTCTGGTCTCCCTGTCTTTAATTCCTGGCTTACTCCCAGGGCTTGCAAACTCGGTGGCCTGCAAGGCCTGGCCGGTCAGGTCAGAGAGGAATGTTGCCAGGGATGAGGACCACAGCCTTTTCGCTAGACTGCTGTTTCTAAGAGCTGCTCCCACAGGGCTAGGATGTCCTCTCCTCCCTCCTAGGGACAAGTTCCCTTTCCAAGCTTTGATCCAGTCCACCATATGAACACCTAGGGTTTGTTGCCCAGAACTGCAGGGCACTTCCTCCACAGACTTCCTCTATTTTCATCCTTGTAACCACCAAAGACACCCATTCCATGGATACAGAGACAAAGTTTCTGGCTCCAGGGCCTCTCAGTTGACAGCTGCTAATGCCCATCTCATGCTCCTCCCTGGACTGATAGGACAGCTTCATTGGTGTCACGTTTCTCCCCCAGGACCTTTGCATTTGCTGTCTGGCTGCCTGGGATCCTGCCCCCAGATACCCACAGGGCTCCCTCCCTCCACTCAGGCTGTGTTCGACACCATGCCCTCCATCCTCCGGAGCCCTGTCTCACCCTGCTTCCTGCCTTACTGTACCTCATGGCAGCGGTCACGTCTGACACGTACTTTTATCTAGTTTCCATCTCTCCCACTGGACTACAAGTCAGCAACCTTGTGTGTTTCATTTACGTCTTACCTCCAGCCCCCAGGGTGGTGACTGCGTCAGTGCCAGTAGGTGTCTGTGGGTAAGTGACTCTCCTGACTGTGGCGTGTGGGTGGGACTAAGGGGCTGCTCTACCCTAAGAGAGGCCCCCAGCAGCCTGCCCCTTTGATCCTTTGATTTCCTTTGCTCTTTTCCTGTGCCTGCACCTGGCCGTGGTCTTGTCTGTGGCCAGAGTGGATGGTGGTCCAGCTTTGCTCCTGCAGAGACAGCCCTTTCTCCTTCCTGGGCCACTGGAGCTCATTAGCCACCTTCAGTGTCCTGACCCACAGCCATCTCTCTCTCTCTTTTTGTCCCCTCCTGCCATGCTCCCTGCCTTTCCTCAAGCATTAAAAGCTCTTGTATTTGGGGAAAATGGAGGTATAGGCTGGGAAGGGGAGTCGGGGCTGGTGTGAGATGTCCTGCAGCAGCAAAACCTGTTTGCAAATGAGAACTGAGTCTCAGGTTGAGTTACCTGCCCAAGGGACAAAGCCCAGATTCAGGCTCAGCCTGATTCACATGCCCCTTGGAGGTGAGCCCTGCTCCAGCCCTGGGGGCAAAGCTAGAACAGTGTTTTCTGGGAGTTACTGCCCACTCTTACCAAGAGTTCATTGAGAGGCTGGGTGCGTGGCTCATGCCTGTAATCCTAGCACTCTGGGAGGCTGATGCAGGTGGATTGCCTGAGCTCAGGAGTTTGAGATGAGCCTAAGGAAGAGTGAGACCCAATCTCTACTAAAAATAGAAAAACTAGCTGGAGCATGGTGCCTGCTGCCTATAGTCCCAGCTAGTCGGGAAGCTGAGACAAGAGACTCTCTTGAGCCCAAAAGTTTGAGGTTGCTGTGAGCTATGATGATGCCATGGCAATCTACCCAGGGCGACAGAGTCAGTGTCTTCCCCCCAAAAAATAATTAATTGAGGGGTGTTGTCAGGTGGGGTTGGGGTTGAGGACACTGAGGGAGGTGAGAGGAAGGCAGTTCCAGGTCTGAGGCATGGAGAGTGAGCCGGCTGCCCTCAGCAGCTGGGGTAAGAGGGGAGGAAGTCCAGATTGAAGAGGTGTAGCTTGTGCTTCTGAGTTGCCCAGGACTCTAGGAGGGCCAGGGCTTCTTAGCTGTGTGTGCCATGCTGGATGTATCTCTGTCTGCTGAGCACTGGGTACTGCCTGGGCCTCAGCAGCCAGTGCATGGGGAAGGCAGGGAGGCCCACCTTGAAGCTGCTGAGATGACAGTAAAAAAAAAAAAAACAACCCACCATTCATTGATTTAGTAAGCATTTATTGAGTGCCACCTGGGTGTAAAGCCCTGTGCTGACTGGCCTCTGCCCTCAGGGAGCTCCCAGTCATTAAACGGGGAGTCATCAAATGACCACAGAAGTAAATAAATTCAGCCATGTGATAAAGCAGAGGGTCCCAGCCTAGTTAGGGGAAGTGTCATTTGAGTTAAGCCTTGAAGAATGAGCAACAGTGCCCAGCTGAAGAGGGGGAAGGGAAGGGCATTCTAGGCAGGGGGAACAGCATGGCAGAGGCACTGAGGTGGGAGGGAGCTGGGCAGGGGTGAGGGGCTGGGAGTGTGCTGGGGAGTAGAGGACCAAGAGCCAGAAGGATGAGGCCTGAGAGGGCGAGCGCAGGGTGAGGACTCAGCGACCCCCACAGAAGACATCACAGAGTTTGTCTCCAGAGGAATAGGGAGCTATGGAGGTTTGCAGGCAGGCTAAAGCAATCCAGTGTGCATTTGGATGTGCTCGCTTTACCCCTGAGTGAGGGAGGCTGAAAGGCCATGTCGGGATGTGGGATGCAAACACTTGGTAGGAACCACACACTGCTGTTCACAGCAGACTGTGAAGGAAGTGTCCTGCAGAGGTGGCTTTTGCTAGGAGCAGGGCACAGATCTGGCAAAGGTGTTAGGGTGGGAAGGGCAGGTGAGGGACGATCCCAGACTTCTGGCAAGAGTGTGGATCCCAAGACAGGCAGCTGAGGCGGGGTGAGGGGGGAGAGGCTCTGGTAGCAGCAGAGCCCAGCCTGGAGTAGCCAAGGGTGTCCATTAGCATCCTTATGACCACAGCAGCCCACATGATGTGCTGATCAGCCCTGTGGGGCTTGGGGTTTTTATTTTTCCCCTGTGTGAGAAAGGGAGGCCTAAATTCCCAGCACCCTCTCTATAGAGAGGGCTGGGGGCCACATCCCCAGTGTCAGTGCCTCCTTTCTCCCAGCTGGCGACAGTCCCTGAACACTCACCCTCTCTTTGGGAAATTCTGGCTGTTCTGTAAGTGGGGATGGGAAGGAAGGGGGATATGCGCCCACATGTGCACGTGCGCACGCATGCACACACACACTCTCTCTGAGGCCCTGCCCTGGCCCCCCTCTGTGGCCACTTGCACAGGGCTGCTCTGGGGAGCAGAGCATCATGTTCAGTGCTCCAGTGACTCACCCTCCCAAGTGTACATGGTGGGGGGAGTGGAGGGGCTTAGGTGGAAGCCACCAGGGGCTCCCTGCCATCACTAGCACATGCCAGCACCCCTGGCCATGTGCCCGTAGCCTAGGTCAGGATCTCTTTTTGCCTCATGGAACCTTGGTACCTGTGGCGTGGAAATGGCCATATCAGATCAAAGGTGTTGGTGTGGCCTCCAGCCCTTCCCACCCTGTGGCTGTGAGTCCCAGGGTGGGGCTGAGTGTGAGCAGAGGGGAGAAGCTGCTTCTTAGACTAGGTAGCCCTCCACCCTCCCAATTGAGACCTGGGGGTCCTCCTGGCTCAGGCCCCTCAGTGGGCTGTGGGGAGCCAGAGGGCTTTGATGCAGGTGTTGCCATCTGGGTGGAGGGGGTGGTATAATTAGCTGTCACCAAAGTAGTGAGTCAGGCACACTCATAGCTTTGAGTCAGCCCCAGAGGGGAAGGAGACACCGCCAAGGTCACATGCCAGCAAGTTGGGCCAGGTTTCCCTGAGCGCCTTCCTCCTCTGCCCCAGACTCCTAGAGCACACAGGCCTGGCTGTAGTTGTGGCTCTAAGGAGAGCTGGGGGCACTTCCATCACCCCTGTTGTATGGAGAGGGAAACTGAGGCCCTGAGAGGGGACAGACTCCCTCTGTTCACCCCTCCTTGCTGCACTGTTTGTTCCAGGTCCTTGCCCCTCGGCCAAGCTGAGCCCGACCTCAGGGGCGTTGCCAGATCCCCCCTGCCCAGAACTTCCCCAGTTCTTCTCACCCACTAAGACCCTCAGCTCAAATGTCTTTTCCAGAAGGGCCTTCCGTGACCCCTTTCTTGGCCCCCAGTTTTCTCTCTTCCAGGCTCTTGGGGTGCTTATCACGACATACAGTTGCTTTGCCAGTTTTGTCTCTTCCCCTTGCCAGGAGCTCAGAGTCCTCATCTGTCTCAGTGACTGCTCTCCCCTGGCCCCTAGCAGAGTGCCTAGCATATTACGACAGTGACAGTAACACTTACAGAGCACACACTGTGTGCTAGGCACCATGCAGTCACCTCCATAGGCCTTTGATCCCACAGTAGCCCTGGAGAGAGGCACAGTTTCCATCATTCCCACCTTAGAGGTGAGGAAACAAGGTGCATGGAGGCCATGGGACTTGATAACAGTCACACGGCTCTGGTGGGAGGTGGGTGTCTGAGCCCCCAGAGTCTGCACTCCGGTGGCCTCCAGGCTGCCCCCTCCCAACTCTAATGCACACAGCCAGCACTTGGTAAATATTGGGTGGGTGAACAGATGGGAGGACAGGCCTCTCCCAGAGTCTCCCAGACACTGGGGGAAGAGCCAGGCCTGTCACCCCTGCTTACGCCTTCCAGCATTTTCCTGATGTTGCTGGGGCATCATCCTGAGCACCCAGCCGGCGCCACGGCAGCCTTCCGCCTTCCTGCAGGCTAGCAGCACAGTCTCCATGCCCCGGGGACACCCCATTCAATTTCCTCCTCATTTCCTTGAGCAGATTGAAAAAAGAAGTTGGCGGCAGGCCTCAGGGTCAGGCACCAGGGACTGGAGTCCGTGCTGGCTAGAGTGGACCCTATGGTCCAAGGAGGGGACTGTTCACATAGGCACAGCAGCCAGGTGAGGTCCTCCTTGGGTTGGACAGAGCTAGGGCAGTGGCTCAGCATCCCATATCCTCTCCCTGGCTGGGGTCTCCCTTGTGAGGCACCAATGGTCAGAAGCCTCAGAGCCAGGGGCCGCCACGTATTTGCTGTGTGACCTTGGGCAAATCACTCCTCCTCTTTGTGCCTCAGATACTTCTTGGGTAAAGTGGGGTGCAGGAAGCGGGTACCTCTGGAGAGAGTAATAGGAGTATTTATTGGCTTGATGGGGTGGTGCTGGATAGACAGGGCAGGTAAGTGAGCATGACTGGGTGGGGACCTCAGCACAGCAGGCTCCCAGCCTCCCAGCCTTGAAGGCCAGGCCCAGCTCCCGCCAAGGCCCTGCGACAGCCTCGGTACTACCAATGTTGATTAATGGCCACAAAATGCCTGGGCGCCAGCAGCCGCCCCACTCAGTGGAATCATCAGCTGTGATTTATGGGATCGGGCCTGCTGGGAGCAACTGTCTGAGCTCAGAGAAGCCTCAGAAAAATGGGTCAACGTAGGGTGGGGCCTGGATGGAGGTGGCCTTGGCCCCTGGAAGGGCTCAGAAGCTTGCTTTTCTGCCACATGGTCATGGGTAACTGAGACCCATAGAGGGCAGGTGACATGCCCAGGGCCACTCATCAGAGGGGTTCCTTAATGGCAGGACTTGTTACACTGCTACTTGCAGCCTGAGAGAGTCACTTGCCAGCTCCCTGGCGAATACATTCTGTACCCCTTTCCTTTGCCAGCAGAGTTGCTTCTTCCCCTAATTGGCAGCAAAAGCCAGAGCTGGTGTCCAGTGCTGGGAGGGATCTCAGACTTCAGGGTAGCCAGGGAAGGCCTCTCAGAGGAGGTGACATTTGTGCTAAACCTGGAGGCATGCGAAGGAACCAGTTGTGCGAATGCTGGTGGGGAGAGAGCAGCATGGGACCAGCCAAGGCATGTGCTTGGAGGTGGGACACAGGCTGGTCCAGGGAGGAGAAGAGAAAGCAGGATGGCTGGGGGAGGGAGGAGGGGAAGGGCAAGGGACGGACCAGACCTGAAGGGTCTTCTGGGCCTCAGCAGGTCTTGCCTTTTTTCCTATGTGCTCTGGAAAGCCTCTGGAGAAGCCAGCAGCTCTGCTTTCCATTTGATGAAGACCTCTTCGGCCTCTGTGAAAGTGACTTTGAGGGGCACGTGAAAAGCAGGGAACCTGGGAAGATGGCTGCTGTGGACACCGTGGCAGCAAACGCTGTGGCTTGGGCACAGGGTGACCAAGGACAGCTCAACCAGGAGCTGGGATTTGTCCCTGAGATTCTAGTTTGAGCTACCCCTCTCTGGGTAGTGACCAATTCTAACATCTCAAACCATGATCCCTTGGTACCCCATGCCAGGCCCAGGAACCCTGTTTCTTAGAGTCTGCACATCAGACCAACTCTTTAACTTGCTCAAGGTCGCAGAACTGGGGTGGGAGGCCAGTTCTCTGGGTCCCTCCACTTTTAATGCCTGCTTGTCCCCCATTCCCAGCAGAGGTCAAAGCTGCACCTCCCCAAAGGAAAGAATTGGACTTGGGGGCTGTCAGACCCTTTCCCCACTCTCTGCTGCGTGAATTTGAACTATGTCTGTGTGTGCATGTGTGCACATGCTTCACTCAGCAGGAAATTTGGGACAAGAACAGCTCGGTGACATGTCTGGGCCTTCTAAACCAGGCCAGAGCTGGAGGGGCCCCAACAGCAGTGCTGTGCCTCTCCCAGGCACTCAGATGCCTGCTGGCAAGGGCACTGTGGCTGTAGCTGACACACATTGTCTTTGGGCCACATCATGTCTCTGCTTTGACAGAGGACCCTCCAGCTGGGCAGAGGGATCACCACAGAGGGAGCTGCCTGCCTGCAGTCCCAGACACTTGGGTTCACCTTGCCAGGGAGCCTGGCTTAGAGCAGCAGGAAGAAAGAGGTCTGTGCCAGGAGGTGGAACCCTAGGTTTTCTGGGTGACTTGTGGTAAGTCTGGGCCCTTTCTGGTCCTTAGTTCCTTTGTCTGCACAGTGGGAGTAGAGAGGGACAGATTGAAAGCTTAATAATGGTCTGAAATTTCTACTCCCCACTTCACTAGCTGTGTGATCTTTAGCAACTAACTTTACCTCTCTGAGCCTCAGAATATTCATCTGTATCCTTGTCCCCATTTTAGTACTTCCTTTATTGGACTACTAGGAATAGAAGCAGGTAAGGCTCTTGGAATACCAGACACAAAGTAAGCACAAAGTTAGCCTCCTGAGACAGCAGGTCTACGATCCAGCAGTGCTCATCGTGCCCCTCCATCCACCGTATACCACATCTACATTTACTCTTCACCAGACCTAGGAGGTCAGTATGGTTATTGTCCTCATTTTACATTTGAGGGAATGAAGGCACAGAGAGAAGAGCTATCCTAACATCACACTGCTAGGAAGTGTGGAGCTCCACTGTCCATGGCTCCCTAACTTTCTCCAATTACTAATCCCCCCCCCCCCAGTCTGGGCCAGGTGCAGAGCCTGTGCTTGGAAGTATTACCCAAAGGGGAGCCTCGTCTAGGGAGCCTGGCTGGAGTTTCAGCACCGTGGACAGCGCCTAGTGGCCCTGGGTCTCAGCTTGGCCCTGGTCTTGGCAGGCAGGCAGGTCTTTTTCTTTTCTTTCTTTCTTTTTTTTTTAGGCAGGTCTTTTTCAATGGGATGGGACCTTCCACTTCATCCTTGCCACAAAGAGGCAGCAGGGGACTAGTAAAACCAAGGCTCATCCCCTTCTGGTACAATGAGTCACTGGATACATTCTGGTACAATGAGTCACTGGACACAGAGACCCTTCCTCCTGGGAGGGGAAGAGCCAGGGCCCCACTTCCAGGTCCCAGCATCACCACACCTCTCCTGAACCTTCGCATCCCCTGGAGTATGCACTTGGCCGGCCTGCCCCAGCAGAAGGGCTTTTCTTCAGGACAGCAGGGCAGCCTCCTCCTCACCCTATTATACTTTATTCATTCCAGCAGATATTTATCTCTCACCTGCCTTGTCAAAGAACTTGAAATTTACCTTGCATTGGAATCCCTTGGAGGGAATTGACCATGTAGGTTCTTGGCCCTGCCCACACCTCTTAAAGGATCCAGGGTCCAACCTCTGCGGGCAGAGTCCAGGGTCTGATGGTTATGAGCACCCTGTGCTAGTCAGTGGCTGGAGGCTCTTGTGGCTGCCTTGAGGGGTTCAGTGAAGACTGTTCTCCACCCACTGGGCTGACTGTACTGGTGAGGCACCCACACTGGTTCTTACAGGAGCTCTGGTCTTGCCGGGACAGGCTCTGGAAGTCTGAGCGTGGTGCTGGGCCCTGAGCAGAGCCATCAGGGAAGGCCTCCTGGAAGCAGTGCTGTTTCAGCCAGGCCTTGAAGAGTGGGGGGCGGGGGGATGTTGCCCAGCTGAGATTGGGCAGATGGCTTTGTGGATGGGGGAGTAGAACCCATAAAGTGATGCAGGCAGGAAAAACAGGTTGTGCTGCGTGTATGGTGTGGGCTGAGCTGGTAGTTGGTGTATTCGGAGTAGGTGGGTTTTATCTGGACTGCCAAGCGCGTGAACGCTACATCTTACACAAGCCCTTTGACTTCCTTTCTCTTTCCTTCTATGGCTTGAGTGATTTAGGACCCATTTGTTCTACCCCAGATCCAATTTTTACCTCTGCCACCATCCCAGGTCTTTCCCACCCAACCTCTTTCCTCTTAGAACACATCCACACCCTGGCCTTCAAACCTGCTCCACATAAAATGATTCCATGCTGAAGTCAGTGGCCAAAAATGAGTTGATTATGGTCGAGTTGGGGGTCCTGGAGGTGGGGAGAGGGTTTTCTTCTACCAGGGGCTTTCAGTACATTAGCCCAAGGCAGTGACTCCAATGGTAGAAACTCAGGCAGCACAGCAGGGAACCTTGGGGGCGCATTGCCAAGTCTCTCACCCCACAGCGTGTGGTGCTGGCACTTCCAATCTTTCCCTCTTTCTTTAAGCCTTGCCTGTGCCAGTCCCCATGCTGGGCGATGTCCCCGCCCTCAGAGTGCTCTCTGTCTGGCAGGGGAGATGCATTGACCCAGAACTCCCGGATCTCCTGGGGCTGAGCCTCAGGGAGGAGTGAGCCTGGCCCATTTACAGCATCTCCTTAGTTCCTAGCCAGGGCCTGGCCCAGAGGGTCATTTGGGAAAACCTGAGCCCCTGAGTCTCTGGATTTGACAAAGGTTAGATGATGCTATCACGTAAGACACAGAGCTGTTGGTACTTGGAGAGAGGAGAGATGAATGTTCAAGTGTACGCGGAAGGGACAGCGAGAGAGGAGTCAGGGGCACATGGGACCAGATCATGGAACTGAGTACCAGTGTCAGCCCAAGCCAAGGCAATCATCTGCTTGTTTGTTCATTCATTCAACTAATATTTGTTGAGCACCTACCATGTGACCCTCTGCTGCCCCTGGGGTGCTGTGGAGATGAGATAGACACAGTCCCTGCTTGTGCATGCTTGATGGTCAGGATTTGAATTTTGGCATTTTCACGGAAAACTCCAAAATAACAGTGGCTTAAACAGGATGGAGATTTTATTTATCTTTCATATATGAATCTAGATTGGTGATTCAAGGCCAGACTGGTGGCGCCATGATTATCAAGAACCTAGACTTCCTTCTATCTGGTTACTGTGTCTTCCATAGAATGGAGCTTCACCTCATGATCCTTGATGACTGCTCTAGCTCCAGCTATCACATCCATTTCCCAGCCAACAGAAGTTGCACATAAGACCTCTGAAGTTGGCTTTCCTAGAAACTGGACATAAGACTTCTGATACATCCTCTGCCAAGAACATGGTCACATGGCCACACCTGTCTGCAGAGAAGGCAGGGCTATGTAAACGTTTTTTTCTGGATGGCCAAGTGGCCAGCTAAAATTCAGAAGTTCAAGAAGAGATATTGGGGGACACTTAGCAATGCCTTCCATGCTCTGTTTCTTATTCCAACTGGGGATCATCATTCTTCACTCACTTGTACAACAAATATTTATTGAGCATTTACTGTGAATTATGGCAACCTTTTCAAGTGCTGTGTCAGCTGTAAACTAAATAGGCAAAGGCCTTACTCTCATGGAGCTTACTTCCTAGAAGAGAAGGTACTGGGTGTGAGGATTAAAAGGGGGTGATGGTGGGTGGTGCCTGTGGCTCAAGGAGTAGGGCGCCGGCTCCATATGCCAGAGGTGGTGGGTTCAAACCCAGCCCTGGCCAAAAACTGCAAAAAAAGGAAAAAGAGTGATGGATACAAAGTGTCCAGAATGAATCTTGGCACATAGTAGGTTTTTCCTTCTTTTTCTTTTCTTTTTTTTTTTGAGACAGTCTCACTATGTTGCCCTCAGTAGAGTGCTGTGGCATCATAGCTCACAGCAACCTCAAACTCTTGGGCTTAAGCGATTCTCTTGCCTCAGCCTCCCAAGTAGCTGGGACTATAGGCGCCTGCCATGATGCATGGCTATTTTTTGTTGCAGTTGTCATTGTTGCTTAGCTGGTTTGAACCTGCCAGCCTTGGTGTATGTGGCCACACCATAACCACTGTGCTATGGGCACCGAGCCACATAGTAGGTTTTTCAATAAATAATTACATGTCGTGATTTGCCCAGAACTGCTCTGGAGTAATTACTAACAGTTTCTCTTTCAATATCTTAAGTTTCCTAATTTGGATAATATAGTATATGATAATTGTATCAATAAATAATAGCTATTTATTTGGAACTAAATTCCCCAAGGTGTTTCTGGGGGAGCAGCACTGTCTGCATCCCTAGGAGATGGGCTGCCTGCCCCACACTGGCATCTTCCCCAGCCCAGCCCCACTTTCCTGTCCCTGGAGGAGCAGCCCCACTGGGCACAGTCCCTCCTCCCCACAGGCTCCCAAGTTCATGACTGCACCAACGTCTCGTGGCTGCCACATTCTCACACTGAGGGTCCCAGGTGGCTGCTTCATTTCCTCAGAGATGTGGCTGGGTGAGATGCTGCAGGGAAGGTAAAGGGACCTGCTCAGGGAGGCGGGAGGCTGGCATGTGCCAAGCCTGGTTCATCCCCCAGGTTCATCTTGTCCTTAGGCCTGGCTGGCCCTGCACCCCTCTTGGTGCCAGTTTCTCCTTGTTTGCTGGAGAGACAGTTTCCTCATGGATGTGGGGCACAAATGAATCATCTCTGAGTGCCTGGGAAGATAGGGGGTGGGAACAAGTGTCTGGGCAGGGGTGAGAGCAGTCCCTTCTGGGTGGGGTGGCAGGGACCCATCTGTGACCTCTCCCATCCTCCTGGCCCTGGCCCCTCTCCTCCCCCAGCACATGCCCCACCCTGACTTTCCTTAGTTTCAGAATTCAGCTTTCTTAGGTATCTAGATTTGCAGGTAATAACCTCTGCCTCACTTTGCTGGTCTGTAAAATAGGCCTGATAGTAGCTATCTGTCATTTCTTTGGGGAGAATTGGGTGATATAATGGCCAACAAGGACTTGCCCTCTGTACCAGGGTAGCAGGTGGGGAAGGGGTGTGTGGTGACAACCTTTGTTCCAATAAGCACCAGCATAGGCCTCTGCGCACAGTAGGTGATTACTAAGCACTTCCCACACCAGATGGCAGGGAGGTGATGAGTGCTGAGGGGTACTGACCAGCTTGGCTCAGTCTCCGCACTGTAGACACCAGAGGGGACATAGGCCTTCAGTCTGATCCTTCCCCTTGGGGCTGTGAGGCCTCTGCTGCCTTCAGAGTCAGGGTGGGAAGGGGTGTTGGATTCTGGAGATGTTCTGAAGGTGAGGATGAGGTCTTCTGTGGGCTGAAAGTGGGGTGAGAGAGAGGAGTCCAGGAAGACCCTAAAGTTTTTGCTCTGGAAGGAAACTGGGGTCACCCTCAATTGGGACAGAGAAACTATAGGAGGAGCGGGTTTGGGGGGAAGTTGGGAAGATGGTGAACTTATCTGATATGTTTTTGTTGTCTAAGTGTGGAGGTCAGGTGGGCAGTGCTGAGTGGAGAAGTCGGGAATTTGGGGAGAGGCCGGGCTAGACATGACCCTGAGGAGGACACAGGAAGCTGCATGAGTGGAGAGGGAACTGAGCTGTGGGCCCTCGGGGTTCCCTCAGCAGGGAAGTGTGGAGGACAAGAGACAGACCTGGTGAACTGGAAATCTAGGTGTGGGTCTGAGTTTCATTATAAAAACATTAAGAAGAATGAAACTTTTGCTGTCATAAGATCCACAGAGGAGGCCACAGAACTGAGCAGCTAGTCAGGAGGTACAGGTCTGCACTGTCCCCAGATGCTCCCATGTTGCTGTGTGGCCTTGCTCAGATACCTGCCTGCTCTGGGCCTCCATTCCTTTTGCAGATCTTGGCTCTGACTCTGGTGGGTTAGCCTTTCAGTAGCTCCCGTGGAGGTGCCAGGTTAGCCTGTGGAGGTCGCAGAGGGCTGGAGTGGTGGAAGATGGGGGGTGTGGAGCAGAAGTCCTGATGAGCTCAGAGCCGCGGATGGGGGAAAGCTGGGCCTGCAGAACTGCTTTCCTGGAGGGGTTTGCAGATGGGGCAGCCATGGCTCAGAGAGAGAAAGACCCCATCCAACGCATGCTGCCTGTGGCAGGTCCTGCTGGGATGAGTGAAATAGGGCAGCTTGAGTCACACGGTGACCTCAGCTATCCCTGCAAAGTGGCTGAGTCTGCATCTGGGCTGGGCCTGGCTCTGTTGCCTGAGCACACTTCTCCAGGACAGGGTGTAAGGGTGGAGGACCCTCCTGCCCTTTCCCCAACCCTGGGCCTTTTTTCTGCTGATGACTTTTTTGAGGCCATTTTATGGTTTTCCACTATAAAGGGCCAAAGCACTTCATATCAACACCTGGTTACAGGACTCGGCATGTGGTAGCCATAAGGGGTCCAAGTGTTCCATGGCTGGGGAAGCTGAGACCTTGTATTAGAGACTTACCCTGGCTGCAGTAGCTGCAGCTGAGCTAGGGCTTGAACTTGGGTCTGCCAATTTGCCATTCAGAACTCTGAGAAACAGAAACATTTAGGGGACAGAGGAAGAGGGGCCAGCAGAGCAGTGAGCTGTGGCAGCCTCTGATATCCTGGCTGGCTCATGTCAGTGGTGTGAAGCTGGTGCCTGCCAAGGGCTTCCAATGGATCCAATCCTGCCTAGAATGTCCAGTTTGTTCCTCCCCACAGGCCTGGCAGGTTGCCATCATGACGTCTATCTGGCTGACTATGAGAGCTCAAGTGGCTCACCTGAGGTCACCCAGCAAGTGAGTGGCAGAAGTGGGTTTGGCATCCAGGTCAGCTACCTCCAGAGGCTGCTATCTTCCCTCACTGACCCTTAACAACTGTGGAGAACAGAATGGGAGGCCAGCAGGGGTGGGGTGGGGATGGCAGTGGGAAGGACAGAGCTCTGTCCTGGCTGGCTTCTTTCCTCAGGCCACACTATCTCCAGGGTGCTCGTCAACTCTATGGCCTCAGTGTCACTTTGAACACTCACAGTCCCCAAACCCACAGCTCATCCCTGGTTTCTCCCTGGAGCTCTCCTGGACAGCACTCCTGATGGCCCAGAAGCTCCTCCTGCTACACATGTGACCTCTGCATTCACCCATAGGCCTGCCCCTGCCACTCTGTGCCCTGACTAATGAGTGGCACATGGCCTTGAGGCTGCACCTAGCATTCCTCACTGCCCTTCCTTAAGTCTTTTTAAAAAACAGTTTTATTGAAGTGCTGTGTACACAGGGTAAGATTTGCCTATTTTAAGTATACATTTTGATGAGTTGTAATAAATTTACACAGTGTACAACCAAAACCGCAATCCGATGTTCCCTTTGTCCATTTGTAATAAATCTCACCCTTCACCCAAGGCTCCAGGCAACCACTGATCTGCTTTCTGTCTCTGTAGCTTTGCCTTTTCTAGAAAGGTCGTATAAATGGGAACATATGTCATGCGGCCTGTGTGTCTAGCTTCATCCCTCAGCAGATGGTTTTGATGTTCTTCTCTATTGTCACACATGTCATTCCTGTTAGTGCTGAGTGATATTCCATTTTATGGATATACCGTATTTTCTGTTCCCTGGGTGATGGGCATTTGGATTGTTTCCAATTGGGGGCTATAGTGAATAATGCTGCTTTGAAGATTCACATACAAGTCTTTGTAAGGACAAATGTTTTCATTTCTCTTGCATAACCCTCCTTTTTCCATCCCATCAGACCTTGACGTTCATTAGGGAGCCATACACTGTTAGGGCAATAGACTGTACCCCTTCCTTAAGGATAGTGCTCAAGACGCAGGCAGCTAGTCAGGGCATAGAGCTCAGGCTAGCCAATCAGGGCATAGAGCTCATGACCCAGGCTAGGCCAATCAGTGTGTTCCATCATCCATGCAGGATGATTGGTTCCTGGATGGGCATATGAGATAAGCCAGTCCAATCAAAATGACTCTTAGGACATGGCTGAAACAACAGTGCTTTCTCATGCCCCTGATGGTATGTTTCTCTGAAACAGCCATTCCGTAGGCACCAGAGAAGCCAAACTTAGGATATAGTTGATGTACGGAAGAGAACAGGGTTAAGAAGCTAGAACCTTGATTGAACTGTGCCTGAAGTCCACCACAATTTCAGCCTTTTTCAATTGTATGGATCGATCAGTTTCGCTTTATTGGGTTTTGTTTACTTGTTTGTTTTTGAGATAGAGTCTTATTCTTTGCCTTGGGTAGGAGTGCCATGATGGTGTAACTCATAGCAACCTTAAACTTTTGGGCTCAAGCAATCTCTTACCTCATCTTCCCAAGTAGCTAGGACTGTAGGTGCCCACCATGATGCCTTGTTAGTTTTTCTATTTTTAGTAGAGACAGGGTCTTGCTCTTGCTCAGGCTGGTCTTGAACTCGAACAATCCACCTACCTCAGCTTCCCAAAGTGCTAGAATTACAGGCGCGAGCCACCACACCCAGCAATTTCACTTTATTGTTAACACCAACTTGAAATGGTTTTGTTGTTCTGTCTCAAGGATCAGCAAACTATGGCCCATGAGCAGTCTGTTTTCCTACAAAAACTTTTTATTAACATAAAATAAATGTATGGATGAAAGGGAGTCAGGTGCTATTTATTTATTTGTTTTCTGTGGTTGATTTGGAGTGCCATGTGGCCTACAAGCCTAAAATATTTACCATTGGCCCTTTATGAAAAAGTGTGCTGATTTGTTATAACCAAAAGCTCAATATATTCCTCACAGTGCTAGGACAGAAACCTGGGAGTTATCCCCGACTCCTCCCTCTGGGTCATCCCCACATTGAATCAGCTCCAGTCTGATTGATTTTTATAATCTTTTTTTTTTTTTTTTGAGACAGAGTCTCATCTGTCACCCTGCATAGAGTGCCACAGTGGCATCATAGCTTACAACAACCTCAAACTCTTTTTTTTGAGACAGAGCCTCAAGCTGTCCCCCTGGGTAGAGTGCTGTGGCATCACAGCTCACAGCAACCTCCAATTCCTGGGCTCAAGCGAGTCTCCTGCCTCAGCCTCCCAAGTAGCTGGGAC
>CAUYTI010021006.1:0-36993 GCA_963575145.1 Galago senegalensis
GGCGGGCACCTGTGGTCCCAGCTACTTGGGAGGCAGAGGCAGGAGACTCACTTGAGCCCAGGAGTTGGAGGTTGCTGTGAGCTATAATGCCACGGCACTCTACCCAGGGGGACAGCTTGAGGCTCTGTCTCAAAAAAAAAAAAAAAAAAGATACCACTAAACTTATGCACAATGGGTCAACTGCTATAGCACTATTCAAAATTCTTTTATAAAACTGTAATAAATAGGCAAGGTACAGGGTAATCCTAACACTTTCAGAGGTCAAGGCAGGAGGAATGCTTGAGGCCAGGAGTTTGAGACCAGCCTGAGAAACCCTGTGAGACCCCATCTCTACAAAAAATGAGAAAATTAACCAGGTATGCTAGTGTGCATCTAGAGTCTTAGCTATTCAGGAAGCTGAGGCAGGAGGATCACTTAAGCCCAAGAGTTTGAGGTTGCAGTCAGCTGTGACACCACTGCATTCTAGCCAATAACAGAGTGAGACATAACTACAATAATTGTATACTGCGGAATACTATGTAACCGTTAAAGAATGAGTTAGAACTATGTAAGTACTGATAGAAAGACATAAAGTCCACAATGGTTTAACTTAGTATTATTTTATTTTACAATGGTCTGAACGCAATACATATTCAATAGAAATCATACTTTTGAACTTTAATCTTTTCCCAGGCTAGTGACACACTATACCAGTCTCTCACAATGCTAGGCAGTGGCAGGAGCCACTGCTCTAGGCACAACTAGGGTCTGTACAATTACTATATACTGTGGTGTTGCCAGATGATTTTTTTTTAAGTGTAGGCTAATGTAAATGTTCTGAGCACATTTATAAAGAAGTCAGACTAAGCTATGATGTTTGGTAGATTAGGTGTACTAACTGCCTTTTTAACTTAGAATACTTTTAACTTACAATGGTTTTATCAGAACATAACACCATTGTAAGTTGAGGAGCATCTGTATTTTATATGGGGTAAGAGGTAGAATGCAGAAAAACACAGGCAATATGTTAAAAATACAGATACAACATAAAACTATACACACACACAAAAACCACAACGGTTGGAAAGATATCAAGCTGACTTCAATGATTACTGCTGAGAGGTAAATGGAGAGATATTAAAGGAAGAATTTGTCTTTTTCTATATAGTGGTAAATTCTTCTGAGACATTACCCATCTATCACTTGTTTAATTAAGGGCATTCTTAAAGAAACTGTCTCTAAAACCAGATAAACAATCAAGATTTAGCATTTGGTCCTTAACATTCCAAATACTACAGAATAAAAAATTTTGTTTATTGTTTATGTGAGAATAACCAACACAGCATTTAGCACCAACAATACAATACAATAAATGGAATGAACTTAGGAATTTTAAATTCAAAAAATGTAGGTCAGAAGAAAATGATCTTACACTTTCAAAACTCACGTTTTAAGTCACTATAACTAGGCTGGCTATTATATAAACTGCTTTCATAATACCCTGTAACTCACTTATAATAAATGTGTTTTACAGATTAATAAGCTCTACAAACTGCAAACTACTAGCTCCAAAATAATCACCTTATAAATGAGCAACTTTTTTTCTTCCCTGGTTTTGCCATGCACACCCTTTCCTTTCCTTCTAAAAGTTCAATTTGGTGCTTGTTTCAGCAGCACATATACTAAAATTGAAATGATACAGAAAAGATCAGCATAACCCCCTGTGCAAGGATGACATGCAAATTAGTGAAGCATACCATATATTTTATATTCTCATATGAATGATAAAACACAAATATAAAATATACTCTACCAAGGGGGAGGGGAAATGAGAGAGGGAGGGAAAGGGAAGAGTGATTGGTGGGAGGAGGGAGAGCATTTGGTGGAATCTCGCCTAATGTGCACAATGTAAGGGTATATTTCAAAATAACTAAGAATAAATTTTAAATGTCTTACCACAAAAAATAAGTGAGGTAATGGTTATGTTAATCAGTTTGATTTAAGGATTCCACATTGTATATCAAATCATCACATTGTACCACGTAAGTGTATACAGTTACTATTTTAATTAAAAATTAGGGCGGCACTTGTGGCTCAAAGGAGTAGGGTGTGGGTCCCATGTACTGGAGGTGTCAGGTTCAAAACCAGCCCCGGCCTAAAACTGCAAAAAAAAAATTAAGTAAAAATAAATAAATAAAAGTTCAATTTGCTGATAATTCAAGTCGTGGTTCAATTTTAGCACTAAAATTAAGAGTATATTTCTTTTCTTTTCTTTTGTTGTTGTTGTGGTGGTGGTTGCTGCAGTTTTTGGCCAAGGCCGGGTTTGAACCCACCACTTCCAGTATATGGGGCTGGCACCCTACTCCTTTGAGCTACAGGTGCAACCCAAAGAGTATATTTCCTCTGGCTCTCTCAGTGTTTTCCTAGAAATGATACCCAAGGATTGGATACCCAAGACAGTCAACGTACACTAATCATAATATAGTCATAGTATAATAGTTACAGTATAAGAAGTATAATACCTATGTAAATAAAATCCTGTTTCTTCTGTTTCTAAAAAGTTCAATATAAAAAGTATAGCTCATCTGAAGTAAATTCCCAAATTAAAAAATCTGCAATGATTAAAAAATTAAAAAAATCTTTGTATTTCCCACAGATTATTATTCATTATTCAAGTCAGACACTGACTTGAAAGAACCAAATATCAATGCAGAGCATACTGTCAAATGCATGAACTACAATTACCAAGTTGTATGTATAATTAAAGGTGCCAATTATACTTTTCTAGGAAGCTTTTGCTGATGTGGATTAGAATTTTAAAGGCCTAATAATAAAAATTATTTAGAACTAGATTGCAAAAAGTAGTTAATTCCAAAAAGGATTATCTTGCTTTACCAATTACTATTAGTATTTTCTATGAGTAGATACAAGATACATAAGCTGCAGAATCAAAGAAAAAGGACAAGATTTCAATCTTCCCTTGCACCTGAGCACAACAGTAAAGTACAAAACAGGACAGAAACAAGCAGAGGATTTTCAGTAATAGAATTGCTTAATGCATCGCTTCTCGGCCTTTTGGCTAAGATCAAGTGTAGAATTGCTTAATGCCTATCTAAGCCATCCTGGAGAAAGGAGATCAATTAGGGAAGAAATCAACAAGGAAAGAAAAGAAGCAAGTTCCTCCTTCTCTGCCTTTAAATGAAGCCAACCATTTTATTCAATCAGTAAGTCACTCATTTTTCATTTGCCCAAATGGTCTACATAATCATTGCACATGTCTTTTAATAACATGTGCTATATTTTCTCATCTAACAATTTTAATATTTATTGTCATGAGGAAAAAAAAGAAAAAAATCAAGTTTAATCTGGTTATCCTTCAGTCACCAAACACTGAAAGGTACAGGCTTGGGGTAAAGGTAGAAATAGGGGAATATAATAAAAAACAGAAAACAGTACCAACTACTTCCACAGTGTATCATTTAGTTAATGGTGTCCCATTATACTGACATCATTCAACTGCTTCCCAAAGTTCCTTATTTACTCCCAGGAAACAATAAAGCAAGCTTTCATTCTGCACACACTATGTTATATGTGTGCTTCATTCAGGAAAGATAAAAGGCAGCCCCTTTATGGGGAAAAAAATACCTTAACTACTGGGAAATATCTAAATAGTTAATTTACTGATGACTCAGTGAGCAGGCAGTTACAGAAATTCATAGCTGATGCTAGAAAAGCTATAGTTTCATGAAGATCATGTCAAAATACCGCTCTGGATGGACAGTATTTGCTCTTGCATTATGCGTTTGTTTTACTTTCATTTACGTAGTGTTGCATCTTTGCAGAGGAAAAAGATGGAGTTTCTTTCATCATTATAGAAATAAGAAAGCCTTTCTTTATTAAGGGCCTTTTCTGGTTACTAGACCCACATTCCGGTAAATACTGCTACTCTGCCTCTACAATTTTAGCCTCTGATGAGCTTTTTCTTCCTCTTAAATACTCCTGATTTTTAAGCTGATAAAGACACTGAGAGCAGTGAAGTCTATCTCCCTATGGCAACAAAAAGATTTTAACTATTTACTCTAAATAGAAGTAGAGCTATGTAAGTGCTAAATATCTTTTAAATATAACACCCTTTCAGAAATATATTTTTACAGCCACAATCTAATGAATGAAATGTTAATGGTAAATAAAATTATAATCACTATAGGATATCCTATTTCCTATTATATGGGCAGATAATTATTGTCAAATCCTCATATTCTAGTAAAGAATTTAAATAAGAAAGAGTATACAATTCAAGTACAGTAAAAATAATAATAGCTTACATGAGCATACGTAGTTTAGAAAGTTCTTACATATATTCAGTCTTTGAATTCAATATTTATTGGGTTTCCATATGTCAGACCCTATACTAAGTTCTGAGGACATAAAGATGAATAAAACATATCCCTTTAGTTTCCATTATCTCATTTGATAATCAGAACCATATTAAGAAAAAAAGACAGGATTATTTCTATCTTACAGAACAAAATAAAGCTTAGAGACACTAAGAACATTTTTTCACATGACTACAGACTAAAAGTAAAGCTTGTTCAATATTCTATTATATTATATTCGGTTTCTATCACTAATCTTAAGAATCCTTAGGAATCCATGACACATATTTCTTTTTTTTTTTATTGAATGGTAACTATGTACATTAATGTCACACATATTTCTTATAATACTACAAATTCATTTTAAAGAACATAATTTTAATTGCTACTGTTTAAGTGTAATGACAAGGATTATGATAAATGTGTGCATGTGTATATGTAATTTATATATGTATATACAATATTCATATATGTGTGTGTTTATTACTTGTTCCATACAGGTATTCTCTCCAAGGAATGTACTGTATTTATCCTCAGGTCTTAAAACACAAGGTGTACTTGCAAACCCATATCAAAAGCCATGGAATATGGCATTGATCTTACTATTCTGAGAGTTACTACAAGCAGTATACCCATAGGCTTTTAGATAACTACAAATTTAACAACGTTGTTAAATTTGAGTGATATGAAGGTCCATAAATATGGAAATATGTGATTTTATTTTGAGGTTTAAAACATCATGAGACACCAAAATGAGTGCTCAGCATCCACAGTGTAACTTGGCTTTCCTATTTTCTTCTCCTATACCCCTCAAAGTACCTGCAAAGTGATACTTTATTGCATGTTATAAGAAAAACTATATTCTAGGACTATGCTAATAGTAAGCCACAGGTGCTACTGAGCACTTGAAATGAAGATAGTCTCTAATGAGATGTGCTTTAAGTGAAAATACACATTGGATTTAGAAGACTTAGTAAGAAAAAAAATGTAAAATATCTCAAGAGATTATATTGATTACATGTTACAAGAACATTTATAATGGATTAAATAAACATATCATTAAAATTAACCTGCTCCTTTGTACTTTTGAAAATACAGCTCCTAGAATATTTTAAATTATATATGTGACTTAAATAATTTCTATTGGGCAGGACTGAGGTAAAATATGCCCAAAAGATTTTATCGTATTCTTTGAGACTATCAAGGGTCTATTCTACTAATATATCCTTTACGGTTGCTAGTTTTCAATATATCAGAAAGTGATTGTAGAGCAGGGAGGATTATTTAATGATATGAGAAAAGTCCATGATATATTATCAGAAAAAAAGGCTATCAGATTACTAAAAAGTTGAGCTATTTCAAATATGCATTTAACTTATCAAATGTAGTTTAGCAATATGAAAAAAAAAAGAAACATTCCTCTAAATGAAAATCATCTCCTGCAGCAAGCATAAATCTGCTCTCTCCTGGAATTTTCTTACAGTGTGACCAGTTTACTGCACTGATTGTTACTGATACATACATTGCATCCCTACATTATACATATTATGAGGTCAGTTAGATATTTTAAGATGTACATATACACAAAAAGACCAGGCAAAGGGAAACTAAATTATTAGTACTACTTATCTTTTGGGTGGTAGAACAGCAGATATTCTCTTTTATACTTTATATATATTTTCCAATTTTTCTACAATAAAAATGACCTTTATCCTATTAAATTAAAGATGTGTGGTATAATACATAATAAACTTCACTTCACAGCTTTAGCCAAAAAAGATAAAGATGTCATTTGGTACAGCAGAACTCAGTTTCCTAGTCAGACAGCAAGTTCATAAAAACCCAGCTCATGCAGACCCATAAAAGATAAAAAAGGATCAGCATTCACACATTTGTAAAGCCTTGTGGTTGCCTTTTACAGAGGAATACAAAACATATCCTTTTCTAGATGACAAGATTTTTTGTTAGGTATTTGGAACGCAAAATTGACAATAAAACCACAAGTTGCATTTTAACAAGATACAAATTATATTTGGTTTTTTTCCTTTGTCTGTTTTTGAGACAGAGTCTCACTTTGTCACCCTTGGTAGAGTGTATGTCATCATAGCTCACAGTAACCTCAAACTCTTGGGCTTAAGTGATTCTTGTGCCTATTTTTATTTTGGCTTTTTTTTTAGAAACAGGGTTTCACTCTTCCTCAGGTTCTTGACTCCTGAGCTCAGGCAATCCACCTGCCTCAGAGTCCCAGAGTGCTAGGATTACAGACATGAGCCACTGCACCCAGCCTATTTGTATATGTTTAATTAAAAAATATGAAATAAAATCTAAATCAATAATTAATGAACTCAGTTCAACTCCCTACCTCAGAAACTACTATATCTATAAATTATTTCTATGCTGCTAATAGAGGGATTTACATACTCACTAGTACTATAATTTCACACCATTTAAACTTGCTCTTAACACTGTATAAGACAAAAAAGCTTATCAAACTACAGGTTTCTCCTCTCTCCCTCTCATCATTCTTCGAATATACTTTCTTACTGAATCTAGAAACCAACAAGCTCTTTTAACTCCAGGACCAATAGTTACATTAAGATCTGGCAGTTTACTTGAAATATTTAGTTGTGAGGTTTAGAATTATGGATACAGCTGGTCTGCTGCAAAGCAATTTTTCAAATCAAGGAGAGAAATAGCATTAGGAAAACACTTTCCACTGCTTCTCCAATCACCTAAATCGTCTTTCACACAAACGCCCACCTTTATACCTACTTCACATCCAAATAGAATTCATAAATACTGTTGCACACCTGAAAGAAGGCAGCATTTGAAATTTCACCTTTTGAAATATTCAACTCATTTTTCCAAAATATTTTTCATAGTTATACCATGGCATCTTCCCTTGTAATAACTAATGGATTTAAGGGGGGGGGGCCCTAACTCTAAACAATGAACAGGTAGTCCTATCACCCTAATATGTATTAAAGCAAACGTATACTGAAGAACTAAACTTTCATTTTTAAAAAATGTAATATTTCTGCCATCTTTAATATTATTTAACAAACATGATGCTATGCCTTAGGTATTACTCTAAGTACTTTTCAAAGATTAGGTCATTAAAAACCTTCTGAGATAGGTGCTATCTTTATCCTTCTTTAACAGATGAGAAAACTGAGACACAGATAAAGTAATCTTCCCAAGGTCAAACAGTAAAGTGGCACAGATGATATTTAACTTCAGGCAGTCTGGGTCCAGAATCCACTCTTAATCATCATGTTATGCTTATCCTCAGAAAGTAATATGCTCAGGAAAACAAAGTATATGACTTATAGTTAAGAATTTAATAAAAATATGCTAAATAGAGAAAAAAGTGGAGATGGCAGAAAATAAAAAACCATTATATAGTCCCAACATGTGACTATGAGTACTGGCATACCTTCTGCCAGGTGCCTTTTTCTCTTGTTCACAAAGAGATTTCTAGTCCTTTAACACTCAACATACATAATTTTTTTAGAAAATAAAAAACTTTTTTTTTTTAAAGACAGAGTCTCACTATGTTGCCCTCAGTAGAGTGCCACAGTGTCACAGCTCACAGCAACCTCCAACTCTTGGGCTCAAGCGATTTTCTTGCCTCAGCCTCCCAGGTAGCTGGGACTACAGACGCCTGCCACAATGCCCAGCTATTTTTTGTTGCAGTTGTCACTGTTGTTTAGCTGGCCCAGGCTGGGCTGGAACCTGCCAACTTCAGTGTATACGGCTGGTGTCGTAACCACTGTGCTATGGGCGCCAGGCCAGAAAATAAAATACTTTGATGTTAAGATAGTAGTCTTTCAGCATTTTCAGAGTAACAGTTAAAATTAATCACATATGTGTATGTCAAACACTACATATAAGACACACCGTCTAATTTCACCTCATAACCCTGTAAAGTAGGTAAAAGTATTATCTCATTTTATAAATGAGAAAACTGAAGCATAGTCAAGAAACTAACTTAAAGTCACATGGCTAGTAAGTAGCTAAGCCTCAAATCCAGGCACTTTGACTTCTGAACCAGAATTCTTGCCTATTCCTAGAGTTTATGAGTTACTTGAAAGACAGTGATTGTGTTTTCACAGAGCAGTAATATTTGTTTGGCTTAGCCTAAAAGAAGGATGTTACCATACAAATTTACTTTATTTTGCTCTAACTTTGACTTAGACAACCTGAAGTTTTTAATATCTTAAGTTTTCTTGAACAAGCTAAATAAATGTTCATGTTTTATTTTATAAGGATCAAGTACCATTTGTAATTCCTTCATTCAACAAACATTTGAGAATCCACTACCTGTAGGGACAATGCTAATGAGACATAGTCTTTGCACTATTCCTTTCACTCAGCATATACACATGCTGTATTTCTCACAACTAATACATACAACACACTGGTAACATAAAAACGGACAACAGCTTTATCAACCATTCAGAGGTATGCCTAAGAATGGAATCCTGCAATTATCTGCCTCTATCCTACAAAGTGGATAAACCCCTTATTTTTTTTTTACAGTTCCTAAAGGGTGACTGACACCTAAATAATTACTAGATAGGTGCTATTTGCCTGCCTCATGTTATATCACCACTCTTATTTCCTGGCAATGAAAGCCTACTCATTTTTAGTGCAAACAAGCTGAAATTAGAATGTTTACCAAAAGCATGGTTTCTAGGCTACATGTTTAAATTACTTTTAAAAGTCTAAAATTGTATTTTGGGCTTGACTTTAATAACCAAATGATAAATGTGAATGTCTAGGACTACCTGTGAAAAAAACAGTTAAAAAACATGGTACACACACACACACACACACACACACACACACACGGTGTCCATTAAGTTCAAGTGCAAAACTATTTTTAATTGCACATAAACTTTATGGACACCATGTGTGAGTATGTGTGTGTGTGTATAGACATGCATATTCACAGAAGACAATAAAGGCACCTATGCTTAATTGTACATGGAAACATTTGAATTGTATGCAGTCTTAAGTCAAATCCTACTGACTGTGAAAAGGTGGGACAAAGTCAAAAGTTAAAAAGTTAAGTGCAGCATAAGTACTCCTAGCCAGTTCACTGAGTGGCTTAATTGATGGCCAGTGACTACAGGCACAATTAGCAACCCAAGATCTCATAATGAAAGGGGACAAGAACAGAAACAACCTAAAAATCAAGGTCAATGAATATATGGGGAAACTTCTGCTGGTTGATAATTATTAGTTTGTGCATGAAACCTTGATAAAGTTCTTGACTGACACATGCTTACATTAGTGTTAAATGCAGCCGGCACATATTTGAGTTCATTGCTTCTTATGTCCACATCCTCCAACAAATGGTCCTAGTACTTTACAGCTTTACCATTATCTACTATTTGCCTTCTACTGCTATTCTTCTTTTAAATCTGTAATTTGTCTCATCCTACATTATAAATTTACAGAGAAAGGGAGCAATGCTAACTTCAAACAGAGGCTGGTGTCTTACAAACAACAGGTATTAAATGTTTACTAATGATACCCACCCTGTAAGCCTATCACACTTCTTACCATTATGCAGAATTGCTCCACCTTATCCCTGACTGGAATGCCCCATGAGTCAGTCCCTGAACCTCACTTCTCAGGCAATCTAATATATACTGACAACTCCCAAATGTACCTAGTCTGGACCATTCTTATGTGAACTCTAGATTCATGTGTTCAATTGCTGACTTGACGTCTCTATTAGCATGTCTATTAGAAATCTCAAAAATTTATTCTGAAACAGAACTTCTAAACTCTCCCCAGAACCCTATACTTCTCTGTCCTGAAGTCTTCCCCATCTCTGTTAACAAAAACTCCCGTTGCTCAAGCCAAAAACCCTAAAAATTTGACTCCTCTCTTTTCACACTCCATATCCAATCTATTGGCAAACTCATTGGATCAAAGCATATCCAATAGGTCAGTATGAGTGCACTTCCATTTTTATATACAGAAATACATAATCATACATGGATATACAGATTATATACACATGTATTTCCTAGCTTTGTCTACTGAGAGCACCTAGGAGCAGTGATACTCTAGTAGCAATTCACATACCTATCATCCAGATCTTAGCTTCAAAATTCCATTCTCCAGTAAAAGGAACCAGCGTTCCTTCAGAAATGACTGATTCTAGGGTTAGGGCAGGAGAATTATAAAATCAACCTGAAGCATCCAGAAGGGCCAGAAAGTAAAGAATTATGTATGCCTATGCACACACACAAAAAGAACAGGAGCAGGTCAAAAGGACATACAAAGTAAAGTCAAAAGAATTCACTATACCCAAAGCTGGAATAATTTGAGCTACAAATGACAGCATTGAGTCATAACTCTAATAAGAATAAATTATCTATGGATTTGAACTAATATAAATGAGTAGATACATGAGAGGTGATAAACTTTCCTTATAGATTTCCAGTTAATAAATGTAGAAAGAATGTAAAAAATATTATTAAAAAGCACCTACAGAACACTATTGCAATAATTGTAGCAAACAAGATCTACTAATTAATGATAAAATTAGTAGGGAGAAACAGGATACTGACAAAGCCTTAAAATATTTATTAATTTCTGTGCTTTTTTTGATTGTTTGTTTTGTTTTTTGGGACAAAAGTCTCACTTTGTCACCCTTGGTAGAGTGTGGTGGCATCACAGCTCACAGCAACCTCAAACTCTTGGGCTTAAGCGATTCTCTTGCCTCAGCTTCCCAAGTAGCTGGGACTATAGGCACCTGCCACAAAACCCGGCTTTTCTTTTAGAGGAGAGGTCTCGCTCTTGCTCAGGCTGGTCTTGAACTCCTGAGCTCAGGCAATCCACATGCCTCGGCCTCCCAGAGCGCTCTGGGCTGATTTTAATACATGTCCACAAATTCCTTGATACTGCCCTCTCCAGGAAGTGAAATTTATGTCTCCCCTCCCCTTGAGTATGGGATAAAACTTAGTTACTTGCTTCTCATAAATGTAGAATGGAAAGGGAAAAATAGTAATTTCACAGTGGAGAAATCTGGCAGAAACTATCTTTTAACAAGGTGATCACAAGTGATAAGTTATTTGATATCACATCCCTACTGTGTATGTGATAAAACAAAAAAGGCATTTCACTTCTGTGATATTTTCTCCCAAATTCCATAACCCCAGTCTAATCATGAGAAAATGACAGACAAACCTAAATCAAGGAACATTACCTATAAAAGTGTCAAAGTCTTTAAAGGTAAGTAAAGACCAAGAAACTGTCATGCCATATGAAAAAACAAAGGAGACCTGACAACTAAAACAACACTGTATTATGGTTTGGGGAATACAATGGAAAAGGCTATTATTAGAAAAACAGGTAAAATACAAACGAAGTCTGAAGTTTGGCTGAAGCATGATATGAATATGAATTTCTTAGCTTGATAAATGCAACAGGGTTATATGAGATTAGCATCAGAGAAAGCTAGGTGAAGGGTATATAGCAGGAGTTAATGGGACCAATTTTGCCCCCAGGGGCTGTTTGGTAATGTCTGGAGACATTTCTGATTGTCACAACTGGGGGAGGGGGGGGGAATGGTACTGGCATCTAGTGGCTAGAGACCAAGGACACTGCTTAACATCCTATGTTAATGTACAAGACAGCCTCCACAACAAAGGATTATCCAGTCCAAAATATTAATAGCACTGAGATTGAGGAAAAAACAGTATAAAGGAACTCTATGTACAATCTGTACAACTCTTCTGTAAATCTAAAATTATTTCAAAATAAGAAGTTTAAAAATATCCAGATCCAATCACTTCTTACTAATACCCTGGTCCAAAACACCACCCTCTCTCAACTGGATTTTTTAAGAAAGCCTCATAAATGGATTTCTAACATCTTGTTTTAACCTTCCTAGGCTACTTTCAGTCCAATAGCCATAGTGAAGTTTTCAGAAACAGAAATCTCATCAAGGCATTCCTTTGCTCAAAACCCTGTAATGGTTCCCATCTCACAAAGTAAAAACTCAAGTCCTTGCAATGGCCTACAGGTTCTACAGGCTCTGAACCAGTTATCCCTCTGACTTAACCTTGTTCTACTCTTTTCCTATTCACTCCAGTCCAGATTCACTGGCCTCTTTGAATTCTGGGAATACCACGCAAAATTCTGCTTCAGGGCCTATGCCAAATGTTTCTTCTTCTTAGTGTGCTCCCTTATCTCCTTCAAGTCTTTATTCTCACCAAGTTTGCCCCAGACACCATCTTTAAAAATGTACATACCAGTTGGCATTCCTGTCCCAACTGCGCTGCTTTATTTAATTCTCTACAGTACCATTACTTTCTATCAAATAATGCTCTGTAATAACAGATTTTTGTTTGCTTGATTCACCACTCTCCATCTGCAACAATGTCTGGCACATAACTGATGCTGAATAAATATTTTTGACTGAATGACATATCTCTGAAATCCTAAATTAACAACCTCAGTGCAGTGTCTTTCTACCACTTCCTATCACTACTGTATTTTCTTTCCTTTTCTTTTTCTTTTCTTTTTTTTTTTTTGAGACAGAGGCTCACTATTTCACCCTTGATAGAGTGCGGTGGCATCACAGCAACCTCAAACTCTTGGGCTTAAGCAATTCTCTTGCCTCAGACTCCCAAGTAACTGAGACTACAGGCACCCGCCACAATGCCCCACTACTTTTTTGTTATAGTTGTCATTGTTGTTTGGCAGGCCCAGGCAGGATTCAAAACCGCCAGCTCCAATGTATGTGGCTGGCGGACCTACAGGTGCTGAGCCCACTGACCTACAGGTGCTGAGCCCACTACTGTATTTTCTACTATATCCCCTGACTTAAGAAGAATATATGGTTTGGAGAACAAAGAATGGACTATGCATTCTGGTTCTATCACTTGATGGTGTGTATCTCTAGACATGTTATTTAACCTCTCTAATCCTCAGTGTCTTCACCTAAGCACAGTAACAAAGTGAAAAACACAAGGCTATTAACATACTATAGAGTTAGTGTTAGGACTGGAATAAAATATTAAAATGTCTGGCTCAGTGGTTAGAGTGCCAGCCACATACACCAATGCTGGCGGGTTCAAGCCCAACCCAGGCCTGCTGAACAACAATGACAACTGCAACAACAACAACAACAAAAATGAGTGTTGCAGCGGGCACCTATAGTCCTAGCCACTTGGGAGGCTAAGGCAAGAGAATCACTTAAGCCCATGAATTGGAGGTTGCTGTGAGCTGTGATCTGTGCCCTGTGACACCAGGGCACTCTACCAAAGCTAACATAAAATAAATAAAAAAATAATTTTATGTCTCACAAAAATAAATAAAATTTCATTGAAAAAAATATTAAAATGTCTAGCACATAAATAGGAGCTATTATTTTTACTCCACTCTTACTAGCTGACTCTTCAGCTTCACACTGATCTCTACCCTTTCATTTCTCCATTTACTCCTAATTATTAGATAACCTCTTTGAGGCTTTCTGCTCATGATCCAGTCTAGACTCTTCCACAGTTCTTCAGTTAGAGTCACAATTCTCAATGTCATTAATTCTCGCAACTGTCCTTCAGGTATCTTAATCAGACATCTGCAAATAGCCGGGCTGTGGAATTGAACCACAGGGATTTAAACCTCAGCTGTTCATCTTACAAACAAGGAGTGTAACAATAACAGTATATGTCTTTTTTTTTTCCTTTTCAGCTACAGAGTCTCACTTTGTTGCTCCCCATAGTGTGCCATAGCATAACAGCTCACAGCAACCTCCAGGTCTTGGGCTTAGGCGATTCTCTTGCCTCAGCCTCCTGAGTAGGTGGGATTGATTATAGGCGCCCGCCAAAATGCCCGGCTATTGTTTTGTTGTTGCAATTTGGCTTGGGCAGGGTTCAAACCCACCACCCTCAGTGTAGGGTGCCAGCGCTCTACTCACTGAGCTACAGGTGCCACCCAACAGTATATACCTTATAGGGTTCTTAGTTCATTGCTTGAGAAAAATCAAATTGGTGCCACTACAAATCCAAAGTCTGCAACCTTAACCTTAGAGAAATAAGCACTCAACATTGCCTAACAATCCTTCTTCTTTCCTAGTCATGTGTCTGTCTCTCTGTCTGACTGTCTCTCCCATTCCCCTGGAAACTGTTATAAACTCCCATTCTTTTTAAGAATCCCCATTCCACCCCCTTCACTCTTAGTAGATGACCAAAAAGGACCAAAGATGGTCATCAACTCTTTCTCCTTCCTGCCCTTGTCAAGAAAGAGAAACTTATTTACACTGCCACCCATCTTTATCTGCTGCCTTTCCGCTCCCTTCTACTCAAAGCCAACTGCTCTACCTCAGCCTAGGATCCTATCCTTAATATGTATTATCTCCAAATCCTTGCCTCCTCCCACCATCCACCATCCCCCACCTCCGTCAAACACACATACACTCTTCTTCAATTTCTCCTCTTCCTGGTTCTTTCCAATCTCACATAAGCATGCTCAAGATTTTTTTTTTAAGTTAAACTTCTCTAATTCCCCTTCATCTTCCTCTGCTTACACTCTTCCCTTCAAAGTCATTTGCTGAAAACACTATATCCCTCTTAATTAGCTACACGTCTGTCTTTCCCTCTTCAGCCCTCTCTATGCATTATGATTTATCTAACTGCTCTAGCTGAAGTTTAGAAAAGACATTTCAAACACCAAGTTTCAAGAACTTTTTTTTTTTTTTGCAGTTTTTGGCCAGGGTTGGGTTTGAACCCGCCACCTCTGGCATATGGGGCCAGCACCCTACTCCTTTGAGCCACAAGCACTACCCAGTTTCAGGGATTTTATTCAGTCTTTATCTTACTTGTCCTTTCCATGGCAGGACCCAGTGTTGACCACTCCTAGTCCTTGAAATATTCTCCCCCACTTTCTGTGACAAATCTTTCATAGTTTCCTTTTTTCATCCTTAGTCTGTCTGGCACAGATGGTTGCCTTCTCTTCAACTGCTTGCCCAGACTACCCAGCAGCTACAATGGGAATCATCCTAAATCTTCAATCTTGTGCAATTCTATAATCTGATTATTTACCCTATCCTGTTGGTAATACTTACAAATCTCTTAAATAGCCACTACCCCCCTGTTCTAGATACCTCATATTTCTCACCAGGATAGCTGGTCCTTGCTTCCAATTTTGCTCTTCTCTAATCCAACATTCACTTTACTGCCAAATGATAAGTCTTAAACACAAACCTGACTCTATCACGCATAGCTTACATCTTTTTTCTACCTTAGCTAGGTTTACAAGGCAATCAGTGTTTTGGCTTATTTCACTTCATCTTCCCCTGTTCTAAAGGTGAGCTGTTTACTTGTGGATACTGGCTATATAAATGAAGCTAGCTGAAAACAAGATGTGCTATAGATATAAATCACCAGATTCTGAAGACAGAATCAAAAAAAGAATGTCAAATACTTCAATATTACTTTTTATATCAATTGCATGTTGAAATAATTACTTTGAATATACTGGAATCATTACATTATTAAAATTAATTTCACATTTTATATTTTAAAATGTGATTACTAGAAAATTTTACAATATATATGTGACATTTGTTGGCTGTGCAAGTATAAAATATACTTTCCCTCTTTCTGAATCTAGTTAACTCACAGTTATTATTCAAGATTAGCTCAGGTAACCCACTAAGATGCATTCCAGGACACCTTCTCCCTAAGTCTGAGTTAGCAACCCCTCCTCCACTTCCACCCATAGGAACCTGTGCACACACCTGTCGTACATACCATATAGTGGTTACTGGTAATCCACTATCTTCTCTCAAATTAACCTCCTGGCAAAAAGATCTCATTCTATATATACTCACATCCTACCACCACACATGGCACTCAGAAGGCACTCAAATATTGGTCATACAAATGCAAATCACCTATACCTGAACGTTACTAGAATTTCTAGTTCTCCAAGGAAAACCAACCAACTATGAAGGAGCCTAGACTTAAGATGGAGAATGGGGGTAGGAATCATAGTAAAGAGATCAGCAAAGAAGAAAATAAAGCTCATATACACCTACCCTTTACAGTGAAAACAGGGATTTTGCAACACTGGATCCTTGAACTCACACTTGGCATGCTAGGAGCCACAGTTTGGATCCTTAATTACTTAACATTCAACAAAGGCGTATCATTTGGCAGTTTTCACCACAAACAGCTACAGCTCAGCACCTGTTCCACTTAAACAGCACATCAGTACAGTTAAAAACAACAACAAATCTCTCTCATGAAGCAAATGCTAATCTCATGATGCTTCACCATGGAGCAATTCAAAAGACTTATTACCTGAAATATGCCAAAGCATGAATTTATGGCTGATGCTTATTTGGCAAATATGGTTGGCCCTGTTAGATGTTGAATACATGTATGCAGGCTCGGCGCCTGTGGCTCAAGCGGCTAAGGCGCCAGCCACATACACCTAAGGTGGTGGGTTCAAATCCAGCCCTGCCCACCAAAACAACAATGACAGCTGCAATCAAAAAATAGCCGGGCATTGTGGCGGGCACCTGTGGTCCCAGCTACTTGGGAGGCTGAGGCAGGAGACTCGCCTGAGCCCGGGAGTTGGAGGTTGCTGGGAGCTGTGATGCCAGGCACTCTACCCAGGGGGACAGCTTGAGGCTCTGTCTCAAAAAAAAAAAAGAAAGAATAACACGTATGCAAACAAGCAAATAAAAGTTTTTAACCTCTCAGATTTAAATATTTGTATTAACATGAATGTACAAAGATAAATGTTTACATGCATACATATATAACATATTCCAAGAACACAGTTTTTAATGTGACTATGAGAAAACAGTTATGAAGTAGCATTATTTCTTTACGAGCCTCAGCGTAGCCTCTTAAAAATGAATTCTGGTAGAATATTAATGGGCTATAAACATTATCATGGAAATTTCTCTGTACTATCACTGGATAAAATGAATAGTCGTTGTACCATAATAGTTCAAAGCAATCTTATCTATTCCTTTCACCAAAGTACTTCTCTTCCAACCCTAGAACCCAGCAAAAAACATAAATTTCAGGCCCTAAACAAAAAGTGAGGAAGAGGAGGACCACACAGTAAAGCCTGGAAGAAAACAATTTGATGTTTTTTCCCACATAATATAGTCATGTTAGTCTCCAAAACAAAGATATGATAAAATATTTCCCCTTTTTCCTCCTGACATCTATGGAAAGAGGATGTTTGTTTTTTCACATAGTTTGTGAGTTGGTCATAGCCAAAACTCACTAGCAATGGTATGAATTCTGCTTCCATTGTTAACTCTGAAGCTATAACTCTGAAGCTATAACTCTCTCTCATCTCCAAATGCAAGAAAATATACCATACTTGCCATTATAGTTTACTAAACAAGTCACCAAAGAGAACTGCCAGGTACCTCAGAAAGTAATTAAGATAGTCAGCGAATTGAGCTATCTAGAAATTCTCTGAGATTAGAGAAGTCATCACGAAGTGAATATCCAAGATTGCTCATGCAAAGTTTTACCCCTGTGGATAATTCACGTTTTCCACTTCCACACTGCAGAAAGCAATATGGGTTCTCTGAGTACACATATTACTATATCATTTATTAGAAGGAAAAGGACGCTGTGGCTGAATAAAAATCAGTAGGTAGGCCCCAAATTAGAATCTTCAAGGCAATTCCAATTCAGGTGAAAAGCTGTTCACGTACATCATCCAATGACCTAAAAATAGCACTGTATGTAAGTCACCAAGTATTTAATTCAACGTACAATCTTACCACATTCAACAAAGACAGAAGCGAAATATATTAGGTTTTCTATAGCAAGGCCAATACAGATGAAATCATAGTTTTCCTCTAACTCATCACTACACCCTAAACGCCAACCTTCCAATAACTCCATTCCACAGCTCTCAAATTCCTGAACTTGGATCTTTAAAACACTGATTGCAAAAAGTAACATTTAAAGGGCGGAAGGCTCTTTCCTGTTGCTCTCAGGACTTCCTTAGCAAAGTCAAGGAAGAAAAACCCAAATCAAGCTCTCAGACAGAGGGTGCACGCCATGGGGGTGGGGACGAGGTTCACACAGCAAGTCCCCATCGGGGGAGGAAAGAAAAGTTCGAAGAACGGACAAGTCAAAGGGCAAATAAAAAACAAACTGACCAACTCAACCACTCAAAACCCCCAAGCTACCAAGCAAACCCGCACGTTAGGAGGCTCACCAGCCGCAGCGCGAAATGAGCAGGCAGAGCGCCACCAGGCTCCGTCCTGGAACTGGTGGAGAAGCTGCACCGGATCCGCCCAGGTTTGAGAACGGGATGACCGTGTAGACTCCACAAGAGCGAGCGAAGCCCTTCCCGCCCCAGGCTCCGAGCGTCCAGGTCCTCCAAGCTTCACTTTTCCCTGCAGCCTCCTAGCCGCGCCCGGGGGTGTCCCTCGCCGCCAGGTCCCAACTTTCCTTCCTCTGGGGGGCGCCGCGCTACCGGGACCGCCGCCGCCACCGAAGGAGGGAGCAGGGGCGCGAGTGGCGCGCGGCACCGGCGGGGCGCGGGGGTGGCCGGGGCACGAGAGCCCGCGCCGAGCAGGACGCACCGGCCGCTCAAGCCCCGGCGGCGGCGCTGCACCGCCGGGATTCCCCCGTGTCAGCGCACTCGCCCCGCGGCGACCCTGGTCCCACAACCCCGCGCGTGAGGTGAAGAGAACGGAGAGGACGCGAGCAGCCCTGCTCCTGTTACCTGAGGGGCGCACACGCCGCCGCGGTGACCACCATCGCCGCCTGTCCAGTCCTTTTCCCGATGACCTCAGCCTCCGCCGCCCAGCAACTGACACTGACTAACAACTAACTAACTACTCGCCGCCGCCGCCGCCGAGTCCGCCGCGCGCTCCCGGCCGCTAGCTGCCCGCCCGGCCCACCAGCCTGCCCGCCTCCTTCCAGCCCCGCGCACCGCCCCTCCGCGCGCGCACTCGGCCACCGCGCTCCTTGAGGTATGAGCACGCGCGCGCGCGCTCGGGGCCTCGGCCCTCTCCCAGACCTCCTTCAGCCACGCGGGAGGAGTCGCCGCAAGGCTCCTCCTCTCTGCGCTCCAACCTCCCTAAAAACGAGACCTAGAGGGAGCCTAACTGGCTAAGGAGGGAGGGGCCAGCGCAAGTGGGCGGGGCGACCTTGGCCCCGCGTGAGGGGAAATGTGAGCTCGATTAAACGCCAGAGGAAAAGGACAAAGGAAGTCTTGGCCCTTTTTGGTGCCAACCCCTCTGTGTCAGCCGTCGTCAAATACGGAATATGTATTTTCAAAGACGCCAGTATGCAGTAACTTATCAATTTAAGTCCTACCACTTCTTGCAGGCCTTAGCAATAAAGAGAAAACTACATCTCCCAGAAGCCTCCACGAAAATAAGTCTCAACTTGCGTAATCACGTAGTCCTTCGCCGCATTGGGGCAAAAATAATCCCTTCATTTTACTGAAGGCACTGGGAATATTATTTCTTTTTTCGCCACGCCGGAACAATTTTAAATGTTACTGCGATAAGAGACGTTCCCTGTGGTAAAGTGACTAAGCAATTGGGTAAAGAGAAAGGAAGGACATCAAAATAAAGTGCTGCGGAGGAATTTTTGTCAAGCAGTGAGACGACGAGTGCGAAGAGTGAAGGCGATTGAGAGGGGCTGAGGGAATTGTCCTCTGTGCAAGGGACTTTCTTTAGGCCCAGGGCCCTGCCTTCCCCTATCGTCAGCAGGTCAGTAAGCAAGGCGAGATGCCCTTCACCCCCTTGAAGATCATCCCTCTTTTGCCGCTGTTGTTACTGGTTTGTCTCGGTTTGAGGCTGACTGAATGGGGGCGCCTCACTTCCGGTTGGGGGTAGAAGGCAGTCATGGGGGAGGGGGAAACATTCACTTCCTGTGGAGGTAGAGGAATGGTTTGTGGGGGTGTCTAAACCGTGTCCAGGGCTGATGAGGGCTGGAAAAGGCAGTACTTGGTGCCATTTGCAGAGAGCACATCTTAAAGTTTTGGGATTCTGTTTTATGTGAAAAGTTAGGTTATTCCCCTAAGTTGGGCTAATCACTAGCCTCCAGTCAATTTATGAGTTTTGTTTCCACGTATAAGATAGAAAATTTCCTCCCCCCACAAACTTTTTTTTAATAACTTCTTCAAAGAATTCGAACTCGTTTGTTAAAATTCTCTTCTCTAGGCTCGGCGCCTGTGGCTCAAGTGGCTAAGGCACCAGCCACATACGCCTAAGGTGGCAGGTTCGAATCCAGCCCGGGCCCACCAAAACAACAATGACGGCTGCAACCAAAAAACAGCCAGACGTTGTGGTGGGCGCCTGTGGTCCCAGCTACTTGGGAGGCTGAGGAAAGGGAATCACCTAAGCCCAGGAGTTGGAGGCTGCTGTGAGCTGTGATGCCACAGCACTCTACCCAGGGTGACAGCTTGAGGCTCTGTCTCAAAAAAAAAAAAAATTCTCTTCTCTACAAGATGACATATTTTCTTTGGACTCACGAAGTGTCTACCCTTGCTCCCCTTTCAAGTCCAACCTTGACTGAGTGAGGTATAGTGCTCCCTGCTTTGACATGCAACAGAAACTCTCTTCAGGAAGTGGTTTATTAGAGGACTGAATATTTTACATAAATTATGGGGCATTTTCATCTTAGAGTGAAAGTCATACTGAAGTACTCAAATTTGGCTTACCTGATACAGTTAATTAATATCTTCAGTTCTTAGACCTGTTGATTTGGGGGCTATGGGTTTTGCCCTGGACCTAGGAACAACTTCATCAACCCTTTAAAATTCTCATTCTTACATGTAGCATTTGTGAAAATTGTATTTTAGTACACTTTCCTCTTTTTATAATTAAATTCACCACCGATTTAAAAATATCGTCTGTTCTTTGTGGTTTTAAGTATGGTGCAAGTGGTATGAGATTCAGCTCAGAGTTTGAGTAAAAAATAGGCTCATGGAGGACTGAAAATCAACAAGAAAGAACTTTCTTTTGTCCTGTGTTCTCCATTTTTTATAAGAAACTATGTGTGAGGTGGTAGTAAACAATCAACAATTTTTTCTTTTTTTATGTCGCCCTTGGTAGAGTGCTGTGGCATCACAGCTCACAGCAGCCTCAAATTCTTGGGTTTAAGCAATTCTCTTGCCTCAGCCTCCCAAGTAGCTGGGACTGCAGGCATCAGGCACCAGGCACCCGCCACAACGCCGGGCTGTTTTTTGTTGAGGTTGTCATTGTTGTTTAGCTGGCCTGGGCGGGGTTCAAACCCATCAGCCTTGATGTATGTCTGGCACCACAGCCACTGTGCTACCGAAGCCAAGCCAGCAGTCAACAATTTTTATTCCTTAGCTTCTGTTGTCAACTAACGTACTTGGGGTAAGAGGTCTGTGTACTGAAGGACTCACTCTGTTTGGACCTTATTTTGTGAAATCTCAATAGTTTCAGTAATTTTATCATATCTATCCAGTGAACCTAAAATTAATGTCTTTCAAGAAATTTTAAAATAATAAGGCCTATGTATTTTTTAAATTTTAGATTATTAATCTGGTCTCCATATTGGCACTTATTTAATTCTAATTCTATTAAGAAGCTGTTTGGTCTAGAGTTCATTAGACATCTATTTAAACCAAATGTTGCAGTAAAGAGAAAATGTAGATTTTTTTAGAAATAAGTCTAAAACCCGAAAATTAATTATGAATTATCTTTTGGAAGGTCACAAAATTGCTATGGTAGTTGTCTAAACAGGGAAGACAAGATAATGTCTGTGTTGTTACTAATAGAAGGTTAAGGATGCATAGACTGCCCCAAGGATTAATTAATTGGCTAAAGAGAAAATATTCACTATCTTCTATTTTAATGTAATATGCAAGAAAATAGGAATTATTGAAGTATGGAAAGATTAGAGAACTAAAAGAAACAAAAAAAAATGATGCTGTGATATTGATTGAGATACAGTTGCACTGCATTTTGGAAATTGTCTTTGGAAAGCAAAGGAGTTTATTAAATTAGTCTTTATGATATTCCATGGCAGAAATGCAGTATAACAGAAATGACAAAAATTGATGTAGCTGAAAGAATTGAGTGGCTTGAAGAGAAGTAATATATAAAATACATATCTGAAAGATGTTTTGTGATAAATGGCAGTTATTCATTGGGCCTATCAAAAAAGAAATATTAGAAAAGGTTGTGAAAAATAGGGAAAGTTTGTGGAACCTACTTTTATTATTTTTAAAAATGTTTCTGTAGAGTGGCTTTCTGTCTTCCAGAGGGCTTTACTTTAACTTAATGTTCTTCATGCACTTGTCTTTGCTCCTTACAATAGAAGCATAGTATCAAAATTAGAAAAATAAGACTTTGATAAGACTTTGTTACTTCTTTGAGCTAATGAATTTGTGGTTTTCACTCCCTTACTAATCAACTATAATTTAAAAATTGTTGCTTTTTTTACTTGGATGAGGTAAATATTTGCTTTTCCAAAAGCAGTCATTGGATACACTGCTCACTGCAGTTTGAAATATTAAAACACTAGGTCAAAATTCTGGATTCCATCTCAATGAAATTTGATTATCCACAGAAAGGTTATAAATAATGCAAAAATGTCTTTTCATTCTTTTATCTACCTTTCTTTGTAAAATCATGTGAATGTTTTGCCATTATTTTGTTTGTTGTTTTGATGGTGGCTTTTTGTTGTTTTTGCTTCGGGTTGCAGGTTAAAGAAGTATCCTAATTGCTTGAATGGTTTTTAAGCATATTGCTTTACTATCTTTATTTCAGACCTTCAAGAGTATTCAAAGGTGAATACCTCTTACATGACTTTTCATTATTTCAATGAAAGTTTAAAGTGCTACTGTGTGCCAGTCACTATCATCAGAACTTCAGATGCAATGAATACAAACAAATGTTCACATTCTCTTGGTGTTTACTCTCTAGTTTGTAAATTAAAACTGCAGTTTTGCTGCCTTGGTATTCCTAAACTAGACCTGTGCTATAACCGTTGTTCAAACTGAATGAAGAAGCAGCCTGAGAGCCAGGCACAGTGGCTCACTCAGGGAGGCTGAAGCAGATGGATTGCCTGAGCTTAGGAGTTCAAGACTAGCCTGAGCTAGAGTGAGACCCTGTCTCTAAAAGTAGCCAAGAGTTGTGGCAGGTGCCCGCAGTCAGCTATTGGGAGGCTGAGGCAGGAGGATCACTTCAGCCCAAAAGTATGAGATTGTTGTGAACTATGATAATGCCATGGCAATCTACCCAAAGCAAGTGAGAGAGACACTGTCTCAAAAAATAACAAAGAAGCAGGCCTAGGGCCAGGTGCAGTGACTCAGGCTTCTAATCTCAGCACTATGGAAGGCCAAGGATCACTTGAGGCCAGGAGTTCAAGACCAGCCTGGGCAATGTAGCGAAAACCCATCTCTATAAAAAATAGAAAAATTAGCAAGGCATAGTAGTGTGCACTTTCATTCTAGCTACTTGAGAGCTTGAGGCAGAAAGATCACTTGAAGCCCCGGCATTTGAAGCTGCTGTGAGCTATGATCTCACCGTTGCACTCCAGCCTGGGTGGCAGAGTGACACCTGTCTCTTAAAAAAGAAGAAACATCCCTAAACTTGATCTTCTTGTTCTTAATCTCTAAGCCCGTGTTTGAATGTTTCAGTCTAATTTTTTTTCCAGCCCATACAAACCCCTGTTTTAAATATTCACCTCCTTTCACTGATAGATGCATCATGATCCTAACCATTCTAGCTTCCTTTGGATTATAAAAACAAGTAAAAATAATAAAAATAAGCAAAAATAAACAATGAGAAAAATAGGTCAGACAGGCCTGGATTCAAAACTGGTCTGTACATTTATTTTACTGGCTAAGCTTACTAACTTGTTAATCTTGGGCAATTTACTTGACCTTTCTGAGTCTCAGTTTCCCTAATGGTAAATGGGGCTGATTGGTGGGAAACAAATATCACTTTATATAAATCTCCTGGCACAGTGCCTGGTGCTAGGAGCTAAATAGATGCTATTATTTTACCCCTAATTTTGCTTTGACTATTCTCACTATTGTGATTTGTTGCCCATGAGTCTGTTTTAAACCTTCTATTTTCCCCAAAGTATGGTATACAGTGCTGGATTTATTGAGAGTTTTGCCGTCTCCCCCATCAGCGTGCTTACTTAGTACTCAGGATATTTTTTTGTTCTTCGTGGGAATGAAAAATCACTAATTTCTATGATTACTTTAAAAAATACACATTGGGAGGTGGCACCTGTGCCTCAGCTCGTAGGGCATAGGCCCCATATACCGAGTATGGTGGGTTCAAACCCAGCCCCAGCCAAACTGCAACAAAAAAATAGGTAGGCATTATGGTGGGTGCCTGTAGTCCCAGCAACTTGGGAGGCTTGAGGCAAGAGAATTGCCTAAGCCCAGTAGTTGAAGGTTGCTGTGAGCTGTGTGACACCTTGGCATTCTACCGAGCGTGATAAAGTGAGACTCTGTCTCTAAAAAAAAAAATACACATCCAACAAGGCATGATCTGAGCAAGAGCAAGACCCTGTCTCTGATAAAAAATAGAAAAACTAGTTGAGCAATGTGGCAGGCACCTGCAGTCCCAGCTAGTCAGGAGGCTGAAACAAGGGGACCACTTGAGCCCAAGAGTTTGAGGTTGCTGTGAGGTATGATGACATCACATCATTCTACACAGGGCACAGATTGAGGCTTTGTCTCTAAAAAATAAAAATAAAAATAAATGTAATAGAAGTTTCAAAAAAAGATTAAGAAATCTCTAAAGTAATTGAATTGTTATGAGAAGCCTCTGAACTCACATTACTAAACCTATTGAAATATTAAGCCTAATATTCAAGACCCTTCATGCTATGATCTTACCTCTCATTACACATTCCAATTGCAATGAACTCTGAAAGAAATTTCTGTGCTGTACCCAAGCTTTCTATCTTTCCTGACCCTAAAACATTTTATCTTTTCCTAAGAATTCTCATCTGTCAAAGTGGCACTTACTTTGTTTTTTGTTTTTTGTTTTAGAGAACAAAGTCTCACTCTGTCACCCCAGGTAGAGTGCAGTAGCATCATCATAGCTTCCTGCAACCTCAAACGTGTAGATTCAAATAATCCTTCTATCCCCCCCCCCCAGCCTCCTGAGTAGCTAGGACAACAAGTACACCACCCCACCTGGCTAATTTTTTCTCTTTTTGGTAGAGATGAGATCTCACTCTTATGCTGTTCTTGAACTCCTGACCTCAAGCGATCCTCCCATCTTAGCCTCCCAGAGTGCTAGAGTTACAGGCATATGTCAGTGTGCGTAGCCAAAATGCCACCTATTTGAGGTCAGTTCTCAAATACCATGCTTAGGAGTATAATAGAATATCCATAGTTGACCACCTCCCTGTGTTGACCACCTACCTAAGTTGACCTAATTTTCATAGACTGAACATGCACCACGTGTACACATCAGTACAGTAGACTTTGTTCCTTACGTTGACTACCTCCATATGTTGACCAGTTTGTTACAGGCCTTTGGATGGTCATCTTACAGAGGTTCTACTATATTTTCTGATGTCTTTCTTCTTCGTCAACACTCCCAAACCATATATGCTCTGTCCATTAAATCTCTGAGGCATTTGTACCTTTCTCAGTGGCATTTAATATCCAGGGGGGTTCCGTTGTTTGTTTTTGTTGTTATTGTTGTGTGCAGCATTTAAGTCCTCCCATAAAAGGCCACAGACTGTATCTTATTCATCTCTGTGTCTGTTGTCATACCTGGCACAATGCCATTCACGTCATAGGTATTCAGCAAATACTGTATTTGTAAAGTTGAAATATGATGAAACTGAGCAAATTGTCCACCATTTATGCCCAGAATCATGCACAGTGGCCAGCATACAATAGATACTCAAACATCTCTAGAATAAAAGAGCAAATAAGTCATCATTCTCCTATATGAGAGTCTTAGGATATCAGAGAAGCATATATAAACACGTACTCTATGATCAGAGCTGTGAGAACTGATCCCTGCCCTCAATTCAGTTGGGAAAAATAATAAATTGTAGCATGCATAGGCTCTGAAGACTGCAGGTTTTTGAGTGGGAGTAAGATGGGGAGGTCAGTGTAGAGTTGTATGCATTATAGAGAGCTATCTCCTGCCACCTGAGCTCAGAAACCAAATATGTTTGGTATCAAGTATTAGGACACTTAACTTGTATTATTTCCAGTCCTAGTTATATATCGAAGGGAAATGATTCACCCAAAAACTTATATACAGAAATGTTTATAGCAGTATTATTCATAATAGGCAAAACTAGAAACAAACTCAAAAGCCCATCAACTAATGAATGAATAAAGATAATATAACACAGCCATACAACAGAATATTGTTTTATATTTTAAAAAGAATAAAGATACCTGCAATAACATGGGTTGACTTCAAAAACATTACACTAAAGTGAAAGAAACCAGACACAAAAGGCTACATACTATGTGATTTATGTCTAGAATAGGCAAGTCCGTAGAGACAGAAAGTACGTTAGTGGATGGGCATGGAGAGTGATATTAACAGGTGTAGGGGTTTTTTGGAGGTGATGAAAATATTTTAGAATCATGTATTGACGATAATTATACTACCTTGTATACTAAAAGTCTTTATTTCCTAGTAAAAAGTTGACCTCTGAACAATATAGGAGTTAAGGGCACAGACCCCATGCAATCGAAAATCCACAAATCACATTTGATTCCCCCGCAAACTTAGATATGAATAGCCTACTATTGACTGGAACCCTTACCAATAACATAAACAGTTAATTAACATGTACTTTTTATGTTATATGTACTATATACTCAATTCTTGCAGTAAAGTAAGCCAGAGAAAAGAAAATATTCTTAAGAAAATCATAAGGGCATGGTGGCTCATACCTATAAATCTAGCACTCTGAGAGGCCAAGATGAGAGGAGTGCTTGAGTTCAGGAGTTCCAGACAAGCCTGAGCAAGAGTGAGACCTTGTCTCTACTAAAAATAGAAAAATTAACCAGGCATTGTGGCAGGCACCTATAGTCCCACCTACTGGGGTAGGCTAAGATAGGAGCCAGTAGTTTGAGGTTGCTATAAGCCAGGCTGAAGCCCATCACTCTCTAGACTGGGCAACAAAGTAAGACTGCCCCCCCCAAAAAAAAAAGTAACGGACATCATAAGGAAGAGAAAATGTATTAACTGTACATGAAGTGGAAGTGAATCATCATAAAGGTTTTCAACCCCATCTTCGCATCAAGTAGGCCAAGAAGGAAGAGGAAAGGGGGTTGGTCTTGCTGTTTTATGAGTAGTAGAGGCAGAAAGAAAATCTGCCTATAATTGGGTCTATGCAATTCAAACACATGTTGTTCAAGGTGTCAGCTACACCCGAAACCCTTGAATTGCATTCTAAAGTGGTAGATTTTATGTTATGTGAATTATATCTAAAAAGAGAAGAAAAAAATACTTAGACTTGAAGAATGGAGAATTTTAGATAAGAGACTAGAAGAGTGAAGCAAGGAAGTGATAATTCTTTCTTAGGTCCAGAAAGGAAATGTAGCTGCTAGATGAGAGAGCTAAAGGTATGCTTAAGGATCAGGTGAGTATGGGTGGGAGGATAACTCTGGTTATCTTTTGTCTTTATATAGCGGGCAGTGAGGTGAATGGTTAGATTGCAGAGATGTTAACAAAGGAGAAACACATTTTAGGATCTTGAAGAAAGCTTCAGATTTCTTAGGTTAGGATGTGGTATATGGTCCATCCTTTCCTACTGAAAATCAACTGAGTTTAGAAGGTGAAAGTGTCTTAAGGAAGGGAATAAGGGAGTCTGTTATCAGTCAACATAAAGTTACCAGAGAAGGTGAGTGAACACAGACTAGACAAAGACATTAGAATTTGATTCTAAAACTATCCCCATATAATCAAAATAGATAAATCCTAATGGGAATTAAGGGCTATCATCTGAAGAAATAAATACAAATAAAGGTATTTATTTGAAAAAATGTTTGAGTACCTTTTATGTGCCAGGCACTATTAAATAGAACAACAGTTATTAGCTATTTTCTTTATTTGAATTATTTTCTTAGGATAAAGTCTTATGAGTGGGTTTAATGGTCGCAGGAGTCTGGGCATTTGGTAGTTTTTAATGCAATAGCTATATTTCCCTAAAAGATTGTACTGATTTTTAGGGCCAGGCGCAGTGGCTCATGCCTGTAATCCTAGCACTCTGGGAGGCTGAGGCAGGTGGATTGCCTGAGCTCAGGAGCTCGAGAACAGCCTGAGCAAGAGTAAGACCCCCTTCTCTCAAAAATAGCTGGGCATTGTGGTGGGCGCCTGTAGTCCTAGCTACTCGGGATACTGATGTAGGAGGATCAATTGAGCCCAAGAATTTGAGGTTACTGTGAGCTATGATGCCATGGCACTCAACTCTAGGGCAACTGAGTGAGACTCTGACTCCAAAAAAAATAAAATAAAAGGTTGTACTAATTTTTGATGACACCAGCAATACATCAGGGTTTTCAACCACAGTTTTATGAGCAAAATTTTTTGGCTACTTCAATAGGCAAAATAGGCACTTTGGTTCCTGCCTTTGATAAAGGGTTTCTGTAACATGTGCATCTATTGGAACATGAAGGAATAGAATTTGAATTCTTCATTTGTTCCCCCATCTGAAATGGCTTCTTTAAAGGATGTGGATTTTAAGGACCCTAGAAATGAAACCCTCCTCAAATTTTAGTCAGCTCAAAAAATGCTTATATTTAGTGGTGCTCATTTTATTATGTAAATGATATTTACTTTGAAACCTAATATTAGCCATAATATTAATTCCCATTTGGCTAACATGTATTTAGTATTGTGCTAGGCACTTTCACAGGTTATCTTAATTCTAATAATTTGGCATTCTGTATATGAAAAAATAGAGACACAGAGAGATTGTCACGTGCTCCAGATCACTTAATCAGTAAGTGGTATAGGTAGATCTTCTCAGGCTAGTAATCATTCTTATACTGCTTGATCTCAGTATCACTACTAAAATTTACGAAAGATAATAGATATGGGGAAAGAAACCAAAAATGGACCTCGGACAATTGAGCGCCAACTTGCCTGTGTACATAATGAAGCATTTAGCAGAAGATGTTTGGTTGTTTTGTTTACTGGGGAGGCTGAAGTATGTGGATAAAGAGAAGTCGTCCTTGGTAGAGTTAAGCTCACATTTTCAAGGCCTCCTCCATTTCTCCCTGATGATCAGATAATATACTGCCCCCAAATCTATGATGGGAACAGAGTAGGAGGAGGAAGGCAGTGGTAGAAAAGCAACTGCCCTTGGGGATATGCTATGAGATTTCTGTCTGTAGAAAAAGCATACAAAGGTTTAGCCCTAAAGGAATCCCACATAGTAACCTTTGATAGTTATCTCAAGGCTCAGTGCCCATAGTTCAGTCAGTAGGGCGCTGGCCACATACATCAAAGGTGGTGGGTTTGAGCCTGGCCCCGGCCTGTTGAACAACAATGACAACAGCAACCAAAAAATAGCCAGGCATTGTGGCGAGCACCTGTATAGTCTCAGCTACTTGGGAGGCTGAGGCAAAAGAATTGCTTAAGCCCAACAGTTTGAGATTGCTGTGACAAATGTCACAACACCACGGCACTCTACCCAGGGCGACATAGTGAGACTCTATCTCCAAAATAAAATAAAATAAAATAGTTACTTCAAGTCTGACATGATAGCAAGATTCCTAACAAGATACGAATATTCATAACAAGATAAGGTATTCAAGATACAGCATGCTATAGCAAAAGAAGGGAGATTCCTTCATTTTTATTCAAATGTGAGCAGTATACTCACCTAACATTTAATATCAGGAATATAAAACAAGAGATGTCATGTTCTAAATTTGACTTTAGTCAGATAAAATATAATGCTAACTTATAGATAAGGCAGTCAAGGCCCAAGATTACACACCAAATAAGAGACAGAATGGACACTAGAATAACTGCTTTCCAATGCATTTTACTGAATTAACTAAACTAAATGAAAATAACAGTCTTGTTTTATAATTGATATGTATAATTTTTATAATTTAATATCTTGTTACTGAAAGAGGTAATTTCTCTGTGTTAAAAATAATAATGATGGTCCACATATTACTAAATGTTTGGTGATAGATTAGAATAACAAGTGGTACTGAAGATCAGGTTGACCCCTGATGTGCCAGATATACTATCTGTAACCTAAACCTAAATAATATTTTGTCTGTATGTAAGACTGCATTGATGGAGGTAGGATATAGATGTTTGAAAATTGTCGGCTTCGCGCCTATAGCTCAACCGGCTAAGGTGCCAGCCACGTACACCTAAGGTGGTGAGTTCGAATCCCCAGCCTGGACCCACCAAACAACAATGACGGCTGCAACCAAAAAATAGCCGGGCGTTGTGGCAGGCACCTGTGGTCCCAGCTACTTGGGAGGCAGAGGCAAGAGACTCGCTTGAGCCCAGGAGTTGGAGGTTGCTGTGAGCTGTAATGATGCCATGGCACTCTACCCAGGGGGACAGCTTGAGGCTCTGTCTCAAAAAAAAAAAAAAAGAAAAAGAAACTTGTCATAGAAACCTTTTTCTTGAAAGAAAATTAGGTAGACTTGTCTACGTATTTTGTATTTAAGCATTTAAATTTTCAACACACCCAGTCCTTCCCTTCCATCCCTTCCCTTAAGTGAAAGTAATACCCCTGCTTTGCAAGAAATAGTATCCAACTACTCAACATTTTTCTTTTCCAGCCTCAAAATTCAGATCTCTTTTCTTTTTCCCATCTCCATATATCCTTTATTCTTACACTCCATAGCTTTAATTTCTGTTCTCTAAACACAAACCTTTCATTGTTGTTGCTGGTAGCATCATAGTTACTAAAGCTGTTTTGGAGGAACAAAGTAACTGTTGTATCAACAGTGATAAAATGGTCATGCTCTTGAGCCAGTAATTCTACTTATAGGACTTTATTCTGAGAAAATGCTTCAAATAAGAAAAATAGTTAAAGGCCCAAAATGCTAATAGCACTGATATCTGTACTTCCTAAATAATTGAAACCCTCTAAATATTCATTAGTGGAATAATGCTTAAGCAGATTTATCTCTCTATTTAGTAGGCTGTTGGAGATCAATTTTTCACAATATCTTCCATTGGAAGATGTTATAAAAAATGTTTTGTAAAAATGAAAAGGAAAAACATAAATCAGAGGAAGACAAAATTAGAAAACCTGATGTGATTAGTGTATATTTTTGAAGCATTTATATTTTCTTGACTAAAATATATTAATTAAAATATTAGTTGACATTTATTAACCACTTAGTGGTGACAGAAACAATACTAGAGCAATGTTATAGAAACAGTATTGAGTAGTTATTTTTAAAAGTGTTCCAAAGTCAAATCCTAGCTTTATCACTTGATTGCTCACTAGTATGTAATCTTGAAATGGGGGATAATAATTATATCTTATTAAATTATCAAATCTATATAAAGTGCTTAGCACATAATAAATCCTCAATAAGTGTTTTTATTAGATGTCTTATGATGTATCTTATTTAATCTTTACATCCTCACAGTAACCTCATGAGATAGTCTTATTTTTATTTTACATAAGAGAAAATTAAATCTCAGAATGTTCAAATTCTTAGATTAAATAACTTGCCAGGCTCACTCAGTTAATAAGCAGGAATTTTGATTCAGAACCTAAACTGTGACCTCAACTTCTGACTCTGAGAGACTAGGTTGCTACAAACTAATTCTTTTGCTTGAGAACATAAAAGTCCATGTTTTAAAATAAAAGAATAGAAAAGTAAAGACATCAGAGACCTGTTGAGGCAGCCAGGACTTAAGAACCAAAATCATATAACTAAAGGTACTTCAAAAAAATGGACTTATATTTTGTGCTTCTTTTTTCCCCTCTAGGAATTTGTTAATTCTTAGAGCAGGACAAAAGGCAAGGAAACTTAGCGAAGTTTCTGCTGGAAGCAAAGACACTATTACTTTCATGGAGCTGGGTAGACAAAAATTAGAGTTTAGGGATCCACAAGTAACTAGCAGTTAAGGGGCCAAGATCCAGGAGGGATCGACACCAAGAAACCATTTTTTAAAACTTGTTTTCACTCCAAGATATTTACTACACAGGATTCCACCCAATAAGAAAATTGATTTGTATTGGTTTAAGCCAACCGTTTTAAATAATTTGTTAAAGCAGCAATATTACAGTATTACAAAGACATAAAGGAAAATAATGGAAAAGTCTAACATACATATAATTGGAAGAGAAAAAATTAGGAGACAAAATACTTGAAGAGATAGTGATTTACAATTTTCCAAAACTGATAGACAATATCAAGCCGTGGATCTGAAAAGTGCAAGAAACCTCAAGCAAAATAAACACAAGGAGTACTACCTCATAGTAAAACTGCTGAAAATAGCTAGAGGGAAAACGACATATCTTCAAAGGAGCAAATAATACTGACATCTAACTTCTTAACAAAATAATAGAATGCAAAATTTTTTTCTTTTACCTACTTGGAAGTTTCCTTAATTGACAAAAATTGTATGTATTTATCTTGTACAGCATGATGTTTTGAAATATGTTTAAATTGTGGAATGACTAAGCTGATTATGTATGTATTACCTCATATAGTTGGTTTTTGTCTTGAGAATATTCAGCATCTACTTTGTTAGCAATTTTCAAGAATACAACATATTATTGTTAACTGTTACCACCATTAGGTACAATAGATCTCTTAGACTTATTCCTTCTCTATAAAGGAAATTTTGTAACATGTCTCCAACCCCAGCCTAGTCTCTGGCAACCACCATTCTCCTCTGTACTTCTATGAGTTCACCGTTTTTTAATTCTACATATAAGTGGGATTGTGCAGTATTTTTCTCTCTGTGCCTTCCTTATTTAACTTAATTCCCTTCGTGTTCATTCATTTTGTTGCAAATGACAGGATTTCCTTTTCTGAAAGCTGTATAATATTCCATTGTGTATATAGATCACTTTTTCTATATTCATTAATCCATTGATGGACACTGAAGTTGACACCATATCTTGGCTATTTTGAATAATGCAGTAGACACAGGAGTACTGATAGCTCTCTCACATACTGATTTTATTTCCATTGGTTATATTTTCAGGGAAGGCAACCTTTAAAGAACTTAAAGAAAATAAACTGCAACCTAAGCAAGAGCAAGACTCCTTCTCTACAAAAAAATAGAAAAATTAGCCAAGCATTGTGGCTCACACCTTTAGTCCTAGCTAGTCAAAAGGCTGAGCAGGAAGATAGTTTGAACCCAGGAGTTTGAGGTTGCAGTGAGCTATGGTGATGCCACTATAGTCTAGCCCAGGTGACAGAACAAGACTCTGTCTCAAAAACAAACAGCAGAAGACCAGGCACAGTGGCTCACACCTGTAATCCAAATATTCTGGGAGGCCGAGGTGGGTAGATTGCCTGAGCTTAGGAGTTCAAGACCAGCCTGAGCAAGAGCAAGACCCTATTTCTAAATATATCCAGGCATTGGGGCAGGTGCTTGTAGTCCCAGCTACTCAGGAGGCTAAAGCAAGAGGATTGCTTGAGCTTAGGAGTTTGAGGTTGTTGTGAGTATGATGCCATGGCACTCTACCAGGGCAATAGAGTGAAACTCCATCTCAAAAAGAAAAAAAAGGCAGAAAATAACTGCTATGAAACAACAATGGAAATTAGAGCACATTTGCAATGTAATGATAAAGAAAATATAACTTATCAAAATATACATGAATCAGCTAAAGCTATACTTGGTGGGAAATTTAAGGGTTAAATGCACATATTAGAAAAAAAGTCAAAAATCAGCAATCTAAATACCTATCTCAAGTTAGGAAAAGAACAGCAAATTAAACCCAAAATAAGTAGAAGAAAGGAAATAATAAAAAGTAGAAATTAATAAAATAGAAAACAAACATACAGTAGACAATATTAATAAAGCCAAAAGTTGATTCTTTGAAAAGATCAGGAAAACGCTAGACCTCTAGCAATATTGATCAAGAAAAAAACAGCATAAATGATCAATATAAGGAATGAAAAGGGTACATTTCTTTATAGAGTCTATTGATGTTAAAAACGTGGGATGACATTATGAACAACCTTATACAAATTTGATATTTTAGATGAAATGGACAAATTGTTAACATACTTTACCACAACTGGCATATGGTGAAAAAAAGGAATATCTGAATACTGTTTTTGTCTCTTATTAAATTGAATTCATTATTTAAAATTTTTCTACAAAGAAAACCAAATGTAGATGACTTCACCAGTAAATGCTTAAAGAAGAAATAACCCCAGTCTTACTCAGAGTCTTCCATAGAATACAACTTGTTTTATGAGATCAGCTAAACCTTGAAGTCAAAACCTGGCATGATGTTTTGGGAGAACATATTTACAAGTCAGTACCTTTCATAAACCTCAATGTATTAATGTGGGAATGTAGGAACTCTAAAACTATAGTCCTGAAGCCCTGGGCCACAGCCTGGTACTGGTCCATGGCCTCTTGGGAACTGGCTCACACAGCAGGAGGTAGGCAGCAGGCTAGCAGGCAGAGCTTCATTGGTATTTATGGCCGCACTCCATTGCTCAGCTGAGCTTCATCTCCTGTCAAATCAACAGTGTCGTTAGAGTCTCACGGGGGTACAAACCCTACTGTAAACTGCACATGTGAGGGGTCTAAGTTGCAGCTCCTTATGAAAATCTAACACTTGATGATCTGAGGTGAAGCTGAGGTGGTGATGGTAACCCTGTAGAGTGCCTGCAAATACAGATTATCATTAGCAGAGGGGTTTGAATGGACAGAGGCCATAATAAATCAGTTGCTTGCAGAACCCTAACAGTGAGTAGCAAGGGACAGTTAAGCTGCATCTGTCGGCAGTCTTTATAGAGGCAAGTGAGCATCTTACTTCAATTGTAAAGTGTATAGTGGCAAGTGAGTTGATATGCTTCAATTGTACAGTTGCATCTGGTGTCAGGCTTTAACTCAGAATCTGACATTTATTTTTGTCTGCATGTGACCCACCCATTACTTTATCCACACCTCTTTCCCACACTGCACACGTCTCAGTCACAGTTTTGCTAAGCCCACAACTAACTCTACCAAGAATGAGTAAAAAACAAATGTCACTGGCAAGCATCTCTGAAAGGGGGGAAACACCCAGTGGTGAAACAGCAGAAGACTCTAAGACAGACAACAAAATGAAAGCTGCATTTAAAAGAAAATACCACGAGTCCTACTTAAATTATAGGTTCATTGCAACAGGTGATTCTCCAAGCCCACTTTCTGTAATACGTGGCAACCAGTTATCCAACAAAACTATGAAACCTTCAAAACTGCTTTGCCATGTGGAGACCAACCATCTTGCCTTAAAAGACAAGGCTTTGGAGTTTTTCAAAGGAAAAAAAGCAGGAACACGAAGAACAGAAGCAGTTATTGCAGGCCACCACTTCATCAAATGTGTCTGCACTGAGAGCATCATTCTCAGTGGCTAACCCCCCTCTGTTAAAGCTAAGAAGCCCTTTACTGGTGAAAAGTTGATCCCACCTCCTGCTAAGGACATTGCCATGAACTTTTAGGAGCGGCTGTAGTTCAAAAGGTGGCACGCATTCCTCTTTTGTCTAGCACTATAACCAGATGAATTGACAAAATAGAAGATATCGAGGCACAGTTGTTAGGATAAATGAGTCACCATGGCACACAGTCCAGGTTAATGAGTGTACTAATATTGACAACAAAGCAACATACTTGTTTTTGTGCAATATATTTTCAGGAATATGTGTAGGAGGATATGATAAGTGCGCTTTTGTTGCCAACCAACACAACAGCTGCAGAACTTTTTTTTTTTTTTTTGAGACGGAGCCTCAAGCTATCCCCCTGGGTAGAGTGCCATGGCATCACGCTCACAGCAACCTCCAACTCCTGAGCTCAAGCGGGTCTCCTGCCTCAGCCTCCCAAGTAGCTGGGACTACAGGCGCCCCACCACAATGCCTGGCCATTTTTTGGTTGCAGCCATCATTGTTGTGTTGCGGGCCTGGGCTGGGGATTCGAACCCGCCACCTTAGGTGTATGTGGCTGGCGCCTTAGCTGCTTGAGCCACAGGCGCCAAGCCAGCTGCAGAACTTTTCAAGTCTTTGAATGATTACATGTCAGGAAAACAGGACAAGTCATTTTGTGTTGACATATGCACAGTGGAGAAGCTGCCATGACTGGACAACTTTCCGGTTTCACTATGCAGGTCAAGGACGTTGCTTCTTATGTAAGTCTGTACAGTGTGTCATCCATGGAGAAATGCTGTCTAGCCAAAAAATGTCACCTAAACATTTTACAAGATGTGATTAAAATTATCAACCCCATTAAAATACATACCCTTGACTCACATCTGTTCGCACAGCTCTATGAGGAGATAGACACAGAGTGCACACATCTTCTCAAACACAGAAATGAGGTGTCTTTCTTTTTTTTTTTTTTTTTTTTTTTTTTGAGACAGAGCCTCAAGCTGTCCCCCTGGGTAGAGTGCCGTGGCATTACAGCTCACAGCAACCTCCAACTCCTGGGCTCAAGCGAGTCTCTTGCCTCTGCCTCCCAAGTAGC
>CAUYTI010021007.1:0-25339 GCA_963575145.1 Galago senegalensis
GAGGGAGGGGACTCCCGTCTGCTTGGTGGTGGATTTTGTACCTTTTGCTTGTATTTTTGGGGTCGCAGCTCACCTCAGCAAGGTTGAAGTGTGCTCTTCAATCTTCTCTCTTGTCTCTTCTCCAAACCATCAGCTAATTTGCTAAGCTTCTGTCCTTTCAGCCTCCTACTGGATGAGAGCTTCTGTAAAAAGCTGGCTGCAGTTCGCCATCTTGGCTCCACCACCCAACTCTTTAGTTTCAAAGCTATCGTTCCCCCTCAGCCTTCTGAGTATCTGGCACTATAGGAATGAACCACCATGCCCAGCTACTTTTTCAATGTTTTGTAGGGATTAGGGGTCTTGCTCTTGCTCTTACTCAGGCTAGTCTCAAACTCCTAGCCTCAAGTGATTGATCCTCTTGCCTCAGCCTCCCAAGTATTAGGATTACAGGCATGAAACACCATGTCCAGCTATACTTCCTATTCCTAAAAGAGATCCCAACTTTATATGCCTATTTTAAAAGTCAGATAATGTAAATGAGTGAAGTGAGTAGAGTGGAGACTGTAATGGGGAAAGCTGTTACCCAGTACCAACTGAAAGTTGCCCTCATAGGATGTAGGCTACATGTAGGCAAGTTTTTTTCTTAATTTTCACCACTATACTAATGAGGAAAGACTTTTTTTTCCTTAATAATTTAGAGAAACAGGTTTTTTTGTAACTTACTCAAGTATTTTAAAAATGCATTACAAACTAAAAAATAGTCTACGTGTTGAATATGGCCTATGGGCTTCTAGTTTACAGATTCTACTTTTTGAAGCACTTCCAGAAAGCTTTTTCCTATCATAGTATTTGCATATATCAGAACTGTACACAACATGTCTTGTTATGATTATTTATTTTCTTTTTTCTATCTACTGGAAGTAAAATTATACCTTGAGGTCAGGCTCCCTGTGGACTGCATATTATTCACATTTAAATGCTGATCCCTAGTATAATGCCTAGCACTTCCTTGATATGAGTGTTATGAGTGAATGAACAAGTAGTATCCTTTGTTTATTGGGTGACAGATTAAAGTTACTTGAGTAAATCTAGAGCAAAAGTGATATTAAGATAAAATGCTTAGACATGAATACCCTAGCATATATGGAAAACTAAAAATTCTACTACAGAATATACATCAATCAGCCATGTTCAAAGTTGGCATGAAAGCTGACTCCATTGTTAGAAGATAGTTTCACTCCTTGCAAGTAGTGAAGGAGGTAAAGGAGAATCCATATAAGGATATACTTAGAAAATTCACTGAAGGTCCCCCAGATTCAGAGTTAATTCAAATTAAAAAATAAGCTGGGCATGGTGGCTCACGACTATAATCCTGGCACTCTGGGAGGCCAAGGCAGGTAGATTGCTTGAGCTCAGGAGTTTGAGACCAGCCTAAGCAGGAATGAGACCCCTGTCTCTACTAAAAATAGAAAAAATTAGCCAGGCATGGTGGTACATGCCTTCATGGAAGGGTGAGGATCACTCACCCAGCAGTTTGAGGTTGCGTAAACTATGATGCCATAGGACTCAAGCCTAGGGCAACAGGGTAAGACTCTATCTCAAAAAATAATAATACATAACGATTAGGGTTGGCCATCTACAGAAGCACCTGCCTGAGGAATAAATAAACAATAGTTGAATAACTGAAGAGCTTCCTTAATTTGAGGGATAAGATGGGACTTTAAGCAAAGTCTGGTCATAATAGTATGGTAAAGCTCTGAGATACATAATTGTATCTATTCATCAAATAATACTGTGTATATAACAAATGCCCATAATAAGCCCAAAACCAGGGTTAGAGCTAGGAGAATTTAAAGGTAAATAAGACATTGTTTCTGTTCTAACAAAACATACAGTTAAATGTAGAAAAGGTAAGTACAGTAGGTAAAATATGGGGACTTAGTTTAGGATGCACTGATAGTGATCAAAGAGAGCATGCTGAAAGAAGACAAATGGAAGGCAAGACTTGGAAGATGAGTAAGTAAGTAGCCAAACAAGAAGGACTAGGGTCCATCCTAAGGAAGTATTCCAACCAGAGACAATAGTTGGCAGCTATAGAGATGTAGAGATAAAAGAATGTGGAAGAAAGAATTGTAAGTAGAAAGCAGTACAGGGATGCCAAAACAGTTCATGAGGAAAAATGATCTTTTCAACAGAAGGGGCTAGGACATCTGGATATCCACATTCAAAAGAACAAATTTGGACCCATACCTCACATATAAAATATCAACTCAAAGTGGATCAAAAATATAAATGTAAGAGCTAAAACTCTTAAAAGTACATGTAAGGGTAAATCTTTACAAACTTGGATTAGGTAATACAGTAGAACCTCCATGGTTGACCACTTCCCTACAATGACCATCCTGTTAAGTTGACCTAATTTTCATTGGTTATACATGCACCACAGGTACATATCTGTACAGTAGGCCTAATTCCTTAGGTTCACCACCTCCATGCGTTGACCAGAAATTAAAGAGGTTCTACTATAATTTCTTAGATATGACACCCAAAGCTAAGCAACCAAAGAAAAAATAGATAATTTGGGCTTCAAAATATGTGCTTCAAAAAAGAAAAAAAAAAACGTGCTTCAAAGGACTTTTTTTTTTTTTTGTAGTTTTTGGCCAGGGCTGGGTTTGAACCCACTACCTCTGGCATATGGGGCCAACATTAGTTATTGCATTCTTTACACAACCTTATGAATATACTAAAACCACCAAACTGTTTAAAGAGATGAATTTTATGGTATATGAATTATATCTCAAAAAGAAGTAGTTTAGTAGCTTTTGGTATGAGTTGGGATTGCAAAGTGTGAAAAGATTAGGCTGAGACCCGGCTTGGTGGCTTTCACTTGTAATCCTTGAACTCTAGGAGGCCAAAGCAGATAGATTGCCTAATTTCACAGGTTGAAGAGGAGCCTGAGCAGGAGTGAGATCCCATCTCTAAAAATAGCCAGGCCTTATGGTGAGTGCTTATAGTCCCAGCCACTTGAGGCAAGAGAATCACTTGAGCTCAAGAGGTTTTTTTTTTTTTTTTTTTTGAGCTCAAGAGTTTGAGGTTGCTGTGAGTAGTGATGTCATGGCACTCTACCGAGGGCAACAAAATAAGACTCTGTCTTAAAAAAAAAAAAAAAAGAAAGAAAGAAAGAAAGAAAAGATGAGAATGAGTTGGAAGTTTTGGGTGAGTTATGTTTGAATTAGGTTGAAAACGTTTGGCAGAGATGATGTGGCAGTTGGGAAATGTCTTAACATGTAGAAAGATTGCTGAGAGCACTGAGGGCCTAGTTGTGGTTGGATCTCATAAATTTATAGTAGCTCTCTTTATTTTGTGACTTTTTTCCACCCTCTTCTGCCAAAACTCAGAGTTGATGTGCTTCTGGTGTACTGAAAGATAGGAAGGCAAGGGAATTGAGAATGTTGGCAAAAAAACATTTGAAATGGAGCCATGGACTCTATTCTAGAAAAGTGAATTCAAGAGTCACTGAATACACATGGATGGAGCTGGAGAATGTTCTTCTGAGCAAAGTATCACAAGAATGGAGGAAAAAGTATCCAATGTACACACCCCTATTATGAAACTAATTTATACCTTTTATGTGAAAGCTATAACCTAATAACAACCTAAGGATACAGGGAAGGGGGAGGGAGGGGGAAATGGGTGGAGGGAGGAGGATTCAAAGGTTCACTTCTGTGGTTCATCTTACAAGGGTACAAGTGAATCTTTCTATGAGTAGAATATGAATGTTTTAACACAATAAGAAAATGACATGAAGGCTATGTTAACCAGTTTGATGGAAGTGTTTCAGATTGTTTGTGAAAACCCCACACTGCACCCCAGAAGTACATTAATGTACACAGTTACTATTCAATTTTTTAAAAAAAGAAAGCAATAAATGTGTCAATACACTTTTTCCTGGTTGTTGTCCCCATAACAAATGGAAGTTAGAAATAAAATTTTCTAAAATGAGAAGGAAATTCCCATACCATTTACCCATCACTAATTTTGGCCACACTTGTTTTTGGGAGGAGCATGGAGGAGAAGGGGAAAATGTGTGCTGATGCCCTCATGTGGAGATACAACTGTTTGCTATGTTATGAGGGGAGACTATTGAAGATGAAACGTGAAGGGTCATGTGTAGGAAACCAAGCACCAGGTTTATAGAAGCAGCCATGGGCTCTTGAAGAAGGTGCTGGGAGTGAGACAATCTCTTAGCTGACATGGAGATGTTTTGCAGCCCAGAGACAAGCTTTCAAGCAGCTGCATGCATTAATGAGATAAGATGGGTAGCTCTTAGCAAGCATTATACTTTGTAACATTCATAGGGCAACAGGATGGGAGTTGAGACAGGTTAGAAAAAGCACTTAGCAATCATTAAACATGTGGTCCTAGCAGGTGGCCCCCCACTCCTGTTGTATCAGGCTTCAATAAAAGGCCAAGAGAGAGGTATCTTGGGACTCTCGGAGAACAGATGGGAAGCCCACCTCTTGCAGGCATGTACCTTTAATCTGTGTCCTGGCTGTTTTTATTTGCACAGTGATGGGGTGCCATAGCGAGCACCAACAGTCATAACAAGTGACTTACCCAAAATGCAATTCATTTAGTTTGCCTGGGTGACTGAAGAACCACTGATAGACATATTCTCATACATTATAGTACAAATCATGAAATTAGTCCTAGTCAAATGAAAACAATCATCTAACAGAATTCTTCACTGATACCACTGATACCTTTAACTTCAATATATATTAACTCATAAGACCTAGAAATCATGTTGGAGAGCACAACTTCTTTCTAACCAGCTTAACTTTCTCCATCCTCAGAAACACTTTTCATAAATTCTCCAGATATTTCTGTGTGAGACAAAAGAAAAATTTTTGCTGCAACCACTTTCTATCTCAAAGTGTTGCCTTATCCTTGCCATCCACTTTTCATCCTTTTTTCTTACACTTCTTCATTTCCTAACAGCTTTCAGTTTGGTTTATGACTGCATAACTCTGCTAAAATATACTTGCCACTCAGCCCCTTTCTTTTAAAATCCTGTTTCTATTATTTACACCTTATTCTCCATATAGGCTAAGTAGCATTTAGCATTTTAAATATCCTTCTTTACATAAAATGCATTTCTCTTTTTGCCTCTATGGTCTAGAATACTCTTATTCATTATACTTCTTTAGATAATCTTTCTGTATCTTTAGGTTACTTTGCCTTTTCCTGCCCATTAAATATACCATTTAGCAAATCAGATTTCTCTTCTTGACATTTTTAGGTCAGGGTTATCTTTTCTAATACTGATTCTCTCTAGACTGGCTTCTGAAATGTCAATTCAGGACAAGAGTTCTGCAAGAATGAATGGCTTGCACCCCCATGTTGACCATGCCAGTGGTTGTAATGAGACTCCCACAACCATGAATACTAGAGTGACAGATCAGAACTCCACTATTCTTAAATCTGTAATCTCCAGGTTTGAACCAAGTTTCCTGCTCACTCCAAGATAGGGGAGATATTGTGCTCTCTTAGCCAACCCAGTAGCTTAGACATCAGATTGTGTTTGAGCCAAGGTTCTGCTATATTGTACTGCTGGACCTCAGTCCCTGGTCATACTATGGAAGGCTAGAATCTTCCTAGCCAAGGAGCTTATAAACCTCCAACCCAGGGTGAGGTCCCTCTCCAAATGTGCCATTGTGTGCTGTCATGGTTTACAAAGAGCCACAGAGGGCTGCGTATGTACTGCCACTGCATTTGCTTCTGTGAGTTTCCCCCACTAATGCTGTTGGAGAATGCTGGTGTGTATTTTCTTCCTAAAAATTCTCCTTTCCATGATTTATAACATTCTTTTTCCTGATGAGTATGTCCACTCTCTTGACTCTTCTCTGCTTACACTGAGTTCAGTGTCAGAGAGTACCATTTATTAAATCCTATATCACCTCCACCATGAACTAGCATGAAAACTGATGAAGGTAATAGTTTTGCTCCCCTAAACTCAATAAGCAGGCAGCAGGGAGCCAAAGGCATTTTTTGAGCAGGAAAGTAACCTTATCTGAGCAGTTTTTTTAAGATTCATTTTTTTACTTCAAAAATAGCTCCATTTGTTTACTCCTTGTTTTTGTGAAGAATACAATCATTGACTCTATCACCCAAGCCTGATACATTTCTGAGTCATTTCTGATTCTTGGGTTGGTCAGTTTCCATGTAAGTGACAGTGGGATGAGGGGATATAATGCTAGTTAGAAATTTTCATCGCTTTTCATTGCCGTTTCCCATGGGAGGTCAGGCAAGCACTGAATAAGACCCAAATTACTGAACAACTACCTAATAGTAGCTTTCCACTTACTATAATTATTAAACTTTTCTTTGTAAATGCCTTGTCCCCTTGTCTCAATTAAAAGCGCATTAGGGCAGCAATCTTATTCTTCTGCAATACCTAGAATGGTTTTGTGCATAATTGCTGCTTAAGAAATATTGGTTTATTTTGATTAGATGATGATAATGCCAAGGCCTGCCATCCTTCAGTTATACAAAAGAATAAAAACAGGAGAGGAAGAGAAGCATCACAGGGCAACTACGAGTGAAAAGAAGTTAAGAGGTGGTAAGAAATGTGTCATCTGCTTCAAAATTTTTATTATAACTAGGTCTTAAAAAACCTAAATGCCTCTCTGACCAAATGTCCTAAAGGCACATCCATCTTAGAAATGCTCCAGATAGCTGACACTTTCCTGCCTGATGACAAGGCCCTCTGTAATCAAACTAAGAAAGCCCTCTGGTTTTTCTGTTGGAAACCATAGGAAATTTAAACATTAGAATATTTATTATGGCCTCTGATACATATGAAATGTCTTTAAAGAAAGATCTGGACAAAATATGAAAGAAGGATATGATAAACAGAGTAAATAGAAATATATTTTTATGAAGGGCAAACGCCTGTGCAAATATCTGCCCTTGTTTGCAGAGTTGGGGACAGCACTGCTAGATTTCCCAATCTGAAATTAATGTCATCCATCTACACATCAGCAAATGTCTAGAGAGGCAGCCCTCAAGGAATCAGCTCTTAGACTGAATGGGAATTGAAAGCTCAGGTCTTAGAAGTCTTAGGAGCAAAAGATTTCCATGTGTTTACTAGGTAGACCTTGTTTTATCAAAAATCTCATTTTGTAAACTTGTTAAGAAATTTATTAGATGTATACAAAACATTTAACCAAAAAGGCCTGGGTTTCATTATGAAGATTTCAGCATTATCAGATGTGCAAGGGACTGTAATGTGTCTAGGAAAATAAAATTCACATACAGACATAATATTGCATCATTTTACCTATCTTTTCTTCTGATCTCAAAGACACAAGACACATCTTTTCTGTTGGTCTCTCCATATGTGCATGTATTTATGTCTTATGTGGGTTTTGTTGCTCAGCATTAGGTGTTAAGGAACCACATGTCAGGTCCCTGGTATTCCCAGGTTCTTGGTTCCCAGTAGTGAAGAATAGTTACTGGTACTGAGTCAGTGAAAGGAATGAGCAGAGCCAGCGACTGTGAACAGGCAAAGTGCCAAAGTTTTATTAAAAATTAGAGCATATTGGCTCGGCGCCTGTGGCTCAAGTGGCTAAGGCTCCAGGCACATACACCTAAGGTGGCAGGTTTGAATCCAGCCCGGGCCCGCCAAACAACAATGATGGCTGCAACCAAAAAAAAAAAAAAATCTGGGCATTGTGGTGGGCGCCTATGGTCCCAGCAACTTGGAAGGCGGAGGCAGGAGACTTGCTTGAGCCCAGGAGTTGGAGGTTGCTGTGAGCTATGCCACGGTACTCAGGGGGACAGCTTGAGGCTCTGTCTAAAAAAAAAAAAAAAAGATTAGAGCATATTAACAGATCAGTCTCAAGTGGAAGAGACTCTGAATTTAGCAAGATTTCTCCTTTTATGCTGACTCCCTAATTTTATGTTAATTGGGAGGTGAAATAGTCATGGTTTTTCTTGGAAAATAAAGGAAAATTCCTGGAATTGGGAGCCCTCCCCTTTTCTATCCTTGTAAGGCAATTTCCAGGGGTTTCCATGGTATTTATAAAGTGTTACTGCACTGCCAGGTGTGATTTTTACTATGTTAATGAGGGAAGTTCATTGAGGGTCACTGTTACCTCATTTATGCCCACGCTCCAAAGATTCTCTATTGAAGCCTTGACAATATCTCCACTTTGTGGTTTCTGATTACTCAGTCCTCAGGGGCTGATTAGCAGACCAAATATCTGATCAGTCCTTGGGGACCTTCTTGAAGCCCCATCTGTTCCTTCTTAGAAGCCACCTCCCTAGGGTCTAATCAAGCTGTTCCCCAAATAACCCAAGTCAGTATGACCACATCTATCTGTCTATGTCAGAGGGCCCCTGGGACATTAACTAGCCTCTATCTCAAAGCAGCCCATCTGCAAATTTCCACACTCATAAAGTCCTGATTAGCCCCATTCCTGTGACAACTTAGCCTGACACCTCAGCCCAGCCTGACTCAACCCAGTCCAAAATAGTCCAAAATCCACTATCCACCCTTCTCATGTCTAACTAACTGCCTAATCTATTAACAGCATACTCATGCCTTTGATAGCATTTTCTCTACTTGCCGTCTTTCAATTTTTATGTGAATTTGTATTACCTGCAGGTGAACTTAAATCATTAGAATTTCTTAAAAGGGACTTTATAAACTGACCTCTCCCCTACTTCTCCAGCTGCATTGACAACCCCTCCTCAGTTTAAACCTTGTATTCTAGAAATGAAATTAATTAATTGTGTTTACTTGTCTCAGACACCAGGCCATTAAATACCTGTGTGCCTTTGCATTCACTATTCTCTCTGCCTGGAATGCTACCTAATTTCTGTACAATTAATAAAATCACAAAGCGTATCTTGTGTGGCAGAGGTACTAAGATATATGAAGACTCTAATCTTTATCATGGAAGGAAGAAGGAGAAAGAAGAAAAGGTTTAAAGGTATATAGTCTTCTTCCTCATATATTATGGAAAGAATTTTTATTTTTCCAGTTTCAGCTGTACAAGTTACGAAGCCTCTTAGCGTCTTACTTTCTCATCAGTAAAAATGACGATCATAATAATATGTCATGTGGTCATTATGAGGATTAAATAAGGTCATATGAAATGTTATAGGCAAAGTAAATACTAGTCTTTTGTTTATTTCAGACCATTATTCCTATAATTTTAAGACTTTCTCCCAGCTATAGCTCTTATAATTCTGTTGGTATTACTTTTCTCCTCAGGACTGTCTAAGACTAGTCTCCAGAAGCATTAATCTCCTATATATTTATGTTTTGCATTTATTTTCTGGAAGTTTCTCTAAATCAGTATTATTCATTGCTTTAAAAAATAGCATTCAATACAGCTTAAGAGTTTCAGCAAACATGTATAGGGTAAGGGTGGAGGTGCTTCCAGATTTAGGGATCTTACTACAACTGTATTTTACTTGACGATAGTCACTGGACAAGTCCTTTTTCCATCTTTCTCCTTCCAGGATCACAAGGTCCCTTCTTATTTTTCTATTTGCCTGCTTCCTATTCTTCTTTCTGTAGATAAGTTTTTTTTCATGCAATTTGTAATTTCTGTTCTATCACGACTCCAGCCTCCTCCAAAACTCTAGTATTCATCAGGGGAGGACCCAAGTGGCTTTGTCTCTCAGTTCACATTCTTATTAGATGAATAAATGATCTCTGTTCTAGCTCACTTTCTGCAAGCAATTTGCCATTAACTTGTACAATATGGCACCAGGTGGACACCCCAGACCCTGACAGTAGCTTCAGAGAAGATGATTCATGTACAGAGGCAAAGCGTAACATCTCCATTAGGAGGTGAATTTCAAATCTTACTAGGATTTGAGATTACTTGAAATCCTCATGAAGCCTCCAGGATCTATCAGACGATTTGGGCTGACTTAGGATTGACCTCAACTTTTAAATTTAGAGAATTTTTCTGTCCAATTTGGCTTCCAGTCTACTTTCCAGAAAGCATCCTTCTGTATACAGTCCTTCCCCCTTGTCTCATACAGATTTCTTGGGCTTCCTAAAGCTTTATATCAGGAAAAAGCCTGGGGAATAAGAAAATTGAGCAACTGTGGTTTCTAATTTCTCTCCTAGGTTTCATACACAGTTTTCAAATAGGTGTGAAAACTGAGATACTAGAACTAGTGTCAGGTGCAAGTGGCTCTAAGAAAACCCATACATACCTACCTGGATGTAGTGGACATTGTGATTGTGTCCCTACTATCATTTTCACCTATTATCTAATATGTATCCCTCATGTGATGTGGAAGAGATTGACTCACTCTAGCATCTGGGTGGGGAAGCTCAGACTAGTTTAAACCACAGGCCATAGTTATTGCTTCAGGAAATCCAGTTTAAAGCCCATCAGCTATAGTACTTCTCAGGCCACTGGGGTTGTATAAGAATGAACAGTATACCAAACCTGGTCAATAAAGGACAGAAGACACAAAGCTAACATTTTATAGGGAAAAATAATATTTTTCTGATAGATTCCTAAGAAGAAAGATGACTTTTGTCTTGAATAAGGAAAAATGTAAATTAGATTACAAGTGGTCACCTTATGGTTATGAGCCTTTATACAAAGCTGTTGTTATGAAAATCAGATAAGAGAAATCAAAAGAAAGAGGCCTAAATCTCTTTCTAACCTTTGTGAACCAATTAATTACATCTATTATTTAAGCCATTCCTAGTAATATATTTTTTACTTGTATTCAAAACTCTCCTAACTGATACTTTGGCTTTAGCACCAAAAAGACAGCAGTCGTTGGGTTATAGGGGATACACTGTGATATTCCCAAATATTTTATTTTCAGGTATATCCATATGCAGGAATTCAAATGAGTACATGAAGTTTTGTTGCTCTTAAATCTCTTTTCCACTTTGTCGTATCTATTTTGTGTTTTTATGGGTTCTTAGAAACCCATCCTCACCCTACTACTGCCCAAAGATTGGTTTTGATCTCATATAATCTCAGCCTCAAGTCTCATGAAAAAAGGTAAAGAATTGTTTCCTAGAACTCTCCCCTCCATGTTTCTTAGCTACTCTGATTACATCTTGTACCTGTCATTGAACAATCAATGTGAACAGAAGAATGTGCTGTTCAGATAGTCAAATGGCCACCTCTGAAGCAAGGGGTGGTGGGAAGGACCCTAGCCAAATATAGTGAGAGTAGATTGGAGAGTGGTTCTTCAGAAGGAAATTATATATGATGATCAAAAGAAAAGTGGATACATTCTAGGCAGGAGCAAAAATAGATATCTCCTAAAGATACTATCACATCAAATCAAGCTACATTAAAATTGAAATAAGATTTAAAGATTAAGATTATTAAAAGCTTCAACATTAAAAATATAACTTGAATTTAGTGATTTTTCCAAAGTCATAGCCAGTGAATTACATATTAATTGAGACTAGAACCCAGGACTTCTTACTCATGATCCTCCTTAAAAATGGGAAGGAGGTAATACATCAGTAAGAAAAAAAAGTGTCTCAGTTAGATTTCTTACACAGTATCATCTTGAGGTCATTAGAAGAAAAAACATAAGTGCTTATATTTAACAAAAAATATTGTGATTGAAGAAGGAGATCATTTCAAATATGTCAGTGCATATCTCTGTCAAGGCCTTTTCTCTACTTCTTGGCATGTTTGCATTCTAATTCATTTAATTATTAGATTCTAATGTGGATTGTTCCTGCTGCCTGATACTCATTAGAAATTAAGGAAGTAAATTTGATTCCACAAGAACATTTTCTTCCACAGGAGAATTAAATGAAAGTCATTGACACGCTGGCTTGGCAGAGCACTGGAAATCCTGACTGTCATCTAAAAAGGCAGGAAAAGGCAGGGAGATCTATCTTAGGCCTATTTGTTTTTTAGGGTAAAGAGTCACTTCCAGTGAGCATGTGACTCGTTCTTTAATAACAAAAGGCAAAAGAAGAAAGCAAAGACAGTTGTACAATGACTACAGGCTCGATAACTCAGATTCAGGGGAGGAATAAGAAGGAAAAATAAAACATTTTTCAGAGTTCAAGGGTTTCAATTCAAGGGCCAGTGAGACAGATTCTGAAATCATGAGGCTTATCCTTTGGCTTCTAAAGCTACTGCTTCAGTTTCTGATCCAAGCCCGTCAGAAACAATTTTAAGTATTTTGTAGGCTGCTCACATGTTGGAGTTCCAAAGAGCTTTTGAAAGCATCATAAAGGTTGTGATAATACATTTTGTACTTATAGAATGGGTCAGAGGTTCTATTTAAAATCCTCTTTAATGTAAAATGAACATAAGAAATTCTAAGATGGGAACTCTACACAGAGTAGACAATGTCTAACATGTTGACACCAAATTTTGTCCTAACAGAGAGGTCAAATAGCTTTAGTGTAGTACTTCAGTAGAAGTAATTTTGGGTCACTAATATTTCATTAGTGCAGCCAAAGTAGAGAATTTGGTTGTAAGCAGGGAGGAAACATCCCTTAATTTAATAGCTTTATTTGTTATTCATATTGGAAAAAAATAGATATGCACCAGTGTAGGTAGTTGTGGAAGGTGGGAGATAGAAAGAAGAAACACTGGACAGTATGAATTTCTGGCCATGTTAGCATAAACAGAACACATCTATTAATATATTCATTCATTCATTCATAATTCTTCAGACATTTGTAATGTTTCCTGTGAGCAAAATAGCAGTATTACTCATTTAAGTCTCATAGGAGCACTGAAAGGAGCACCTAAAGCATTGTGTGTGTGTACATACTCAGGCATCTATCTATACACACATACATACATGTAATTGAACAAATTATTTTTTAACTTTTTATTTTGGAATGATTTTAGATTTTCAGAAGTGTTGCATGAAGAGTTCAGAGAGTTACTTCTAGGAATTTTTCTTAAAGAAATAATTAGGCACACATACACAGGTTTATTTATAAAGAAGTTCACTTCAGTCTCATTTATGATAGCAAAATTGTGGAAGTAATTTACATGGATATTCATCATGGGCTAGTTGGGTAAATTAAGATTCATTCACATTATTAAATATTTTATAGCCATTAAAATAATGTTCTTAAAAATTAAATAATTATTTCTATATTATAACCTCAATTTTATGATATAGGTTCATAAAAATATACATAACATTTAATGGAAGCTTATACCCAAACAGTTGTTACTGCTATGTCTTAATTATGGTGTTTCCTGGATAGTATGAATCAGAAATTTGAGCTTTTGTCAGACAAAAAGCAGGATTTGAGAAATGAATATCCAGGAAGTATTGAATTAGAACTGTTGGGCCACAATCTTTTGTTTTGAATAATATTATCTCAACTAAGTTTAGGTTTATATGTTAGCACAGAATGTGACTCTTTGCATTGGGTAATATGATACCTTCAGTGACATAGAAATGTGCTCACTGCCCAGAAATACCATCCAGCTTCTTGTTAATCCACACTGGGGTTGGGTTTAAATGCTAAAATACTGCAAAGAAGTAACTTGATGAGTAAAATTCACATGGTAAGTCAGGAACCAATAATACTTTTTTTAAGGGGAATTACAATGGAGACAGAGGGAAGTGACTGAATAAATGTGAACGTGGCATAACAACAAATGGGGAAAGAAATTTCGAGGGACGAGATATCCATTACTGGCTTAATTTCACAGCTTTCCTGAGGATTAACTTAGCTTTTAGTCATTAAAAAAAGATCATGTTTTTTGCTTTGTAAGTACCCACTTTTTAAAATTGCTAAATGAAATTTGAAATATTGATTTATGGTATTTCCATTAGATTACAAACTCTGTGAAAGAGGCGTTTCAGTTTTATGTATCCTTATAATTTCAGCTCCCAGAAACTTTGCAAATAATATACACCTAAAAATATTTATTGAGTCAATGTACATCTTTATAATAACAAGAGGAAAGGTTTCAGAACCAGATATAGTTAGCTTGGTATAATGGCTCTGCAACTTACTTCATTTGTGCTCCTTTCCCTCTCCCTTCCTTCTTCCTTCTTTTTCTTATTTTCTTTTGTCTAGAAATATTTCCTAAGCAGAACAACAATAATATGTGAAGGTTTGTGCCAAATTTTGTATAAGCAAGTTAAAATCTCATAGCTTCAAATTTTATTAATGGCAAATAAATAAAATAATAGTTTCCATTTTGTAGGATGGTCACAAATATTCAATACAATAAGAAATAATGATTTCAAGCCTTTGTACTATTTTCACAGTTTCTTAGTTTAGTAAATGATAGTTATGAATACTATTACAATGATGTATAACAATGTATTCTTTTTGAATGTTCTCATTTAGTATTCATACCACATATTTGTTTAGCATTCACTATGGGCCAAGCAGCATTCTATAGATCATGAATTCAAAAATGACTAAGATAGAGTCTCTATCCGCTAAGAACTCACATCACAGTGCAAAATACATCAGGTGGGCATTAAGTTATCTGTATGTATTCTTTGTCTGAATAAGTTAAATGGCCCCTAAAATTGTTGCATTTTTTCAAAGGACATTTCCTTAAAGCTAAGCTCCTCTAAGTCAGTCACAGGAGGTGTAAGCCATACATGAGTAATTCACAACTGGAATGACCTGGCTTGATACAATGAAGATATTTGAGTAGACTCAAATGAGGCTGGTTTTTCTTCAACACTCCAACTTTTAACCTTGCTTTCAGTTGGCCCAACCAGGACACAGACCAATTTCCATGTGGCTTGGGACTAAGATTTGTCAGAGTCTGAGACAGATGAGAGAGAGATCTTCCCTATGGCTTCTAGGAATGGATGAGCCAAAAGTGATTAGACCTAGATTCCCACGAGAGGAATAGAAGCAATGCATATTCAGGGGACAATAAAACAAAACTCATAAATAAAGCCAAGTTTTACATTGAATAAAATTAGAGTGAACTGGGTAGAATATCAAAAACAGTTCTGAGAAGAAGTCTGCCATGTCATTTGAATTTTCTTCTTTACTGGTCATCACTCACTTCACACATGCATGGGTCTTGCTAGCCTAAAGACAGAGCATTTAGGCAGACTCCTGATACCTGTATAGTTAGGAGGTCCCTGAGAGATCAAAGAGACCATTAATTGAAAGAGGGGCAAAAAAAGACTGCCTCAGATCTCTACATGGAACTTGGAACAGCTGGTAGGCAGGTCTTACTAAAGGCAGTAAATTCCTGCTGGCTACAGAGATGGACACGTTAGCTACCATCCTAATGTAAACCCAGGTGAATTTTGAGATTAAAAGTTCACTAAAAAGTGTTTGAGAACATTTATAATATACAATTTGGAGAAAAATAATGGATAGCTTTATTAATTACAAAGAAACTTTCTTGTTGGCTTTAAATAGGGAAAATCTGATCTCTAATGACAAGTCTCTTTAATTATCTTTCAAAAAAAAAAAAAGTGGGCTCTTAGGAGGTAAATCTGTGTTGCTGTAAGTAAGGACTGCTGGCTGAAATGCTTTCTTTTACACATGAACAGTTCCGAGGCTGGAAGCGCAGACAGGCAGCTACTTTCTTTCCCTGTTTCCTAGCTACACACTGAAGCAGGCTCCCACGTATGCAGCTGGAAATGAGTTCTGACTTGGGCAATTATATAAATGTCACTCTGAGCTGTTATTTTATCAGATTTTTTTTTCAGAGACCCAGCATCATATTTCAGAGGTACCAGATTACTTAAGATAAAGAGAGGGCTTAGATATATTGCCACAATAAAAACAAAGACATTTCAGACACTGTCTTTATAATATTAACTACAGAGACTGCCATGAAAGGCTATGTGAAAATAAAGCAGAGCCAGTTCACTCAGTGCTCCTGCTATAATGATAGTCCCTCAACAGTGACTGATTTATCTGTTACAATGTCTGCTTCTTACTTGAAGCTGTTCTTTAAATGCAAGGTCCCTACAATCCCTCTTAACATATATTAGAAGCACATAGAATCTTACCAATGAATTTAGGTTTTGTGAAACCCACTAAATTCTCTGAACAATATTGTACATATCCAATAGTGAGATCTGAGAGAATGACCACAGATCTACCACTGTGTCTGATTAAGATGTAGTGGGAATGGACAGTATCTTCTAAAGTTGTCCATAAGAACACAGGCAGGTAAGATAGATAATAGCAATTTTGTACTTCTGTAAAATAGAGGTTGTCCTACTGACTTAAAAATGACAGGTAAGCTTTGGCCTATGTTTTTTACTAAAAAAATGGGGCAAAATAGTTATACGTTAATTTTTAGAAAAATCGGATATTAGCGATATTGGTAGATTGTACTTTTGTTCCCTGTTGTTCTTTTTCTCATTTGTAAAAGGATTGTACTTCTTTTTCCATTGATATGTGACTCAAAGTGCTCCCTGTGGCAGGAGTAAAGCCCCACATAGCTTTCTTTAGCCACTAGGAAGTAGCCAGAAATGCCAAAATCCTTCTTAGTAGAGCTGTAAGAGCAGATGGTATGTGGCCTTATCACTTTGCCCTCTGCTTCAAAACAGAGGGGACCTAAACAGTCTGGGACCTAAAATTAGAGCCCATGTAAAGTAAACTGAAATCACCAGCAGCAGATATATGTGAGTGAGAAATGCCATTGTAAACCCACCGATGAGGGCAGCGTGTCATTTATTACCACCACATGGCTTAGCAAAGCTAATTAATATGTAACCTCACCACATAAATAAATTCATGTTGCACCAGTATACACCTCTAGTGTTTCAAGCTCTTGCTGAACTCACCCGTATATGCATTCAATCACTCACAGCTGAATGTCATTTGTATTTCCCCCCCCAACCAATTCTTGGGCTGTATTAGCCCTTGGTACAGCGTTGGGCAAGAATCACTAAACTCTATAGACAGAAAATATAGAAACCTGAATTTCACTGGCAATTTCATTAAAATTTGAGAATGAGCTTAGGCAGGATGTAGTGGTCTTCCAATACACAAAGGAAAGAGGCTTTTCCTCATTGCAGTTCACTGCCTAAGTGACTTTTTGTAGCCAGCCTGTTTTCTGTACTCCTCTCTGGGCATAATATATTTGTTATCATCATCATGACTTTGCTTCCATACCTTCCTCCTTGGCACAAAATCACATATCAAGTGAGCATCTAAAACATTTCCAGACACTTCACTGATCTCTTTCATATATATTTTGTTGACTGTTCCTGAAATAATAAGATAATTGCATCATTACTGTTACCTTGTTACTCAAGGGACAAAATGAATGTCAGTGAATTTTTCCCCCAAGGGAAAGCATAAACACAGTCCGTCACTACCACAAATTATGCAGTCGAGTTTCCCACATTTGGGGAAATCGCAAGGGTCAGCACATCAGGAGTGCAATGGATGAGCCTTGCCATGGGAAAACCACCTTCATGATCATGGTATCTCCCCTGCCAGGTAAGTATGAATGTCTGAGTTTTAAACCATTTTCCAATACAGCTAGTTTTTGCCTCAATGTCCCTGTAATTTTCATTATATCACAATGGCTCCTCACCAACCTCAAAAATTCTGCTTAAAAGCCAATGCATAAATTAAGTCACTCCATTTACTCCATTCATTTATCCCGTATTTCTCTCTCTTTCTTAAAATGGTACCTCTCAAATTTCCTCATAATAAAATTTAACCAAACATTGTATGACTACATTTACAAATTTTATATATGCATATTATCTCTGATTAACTCAATTTAAAATTCATCAGGATAATGCGAATATCTCACTCACTTGCTCTCCTCTTTCTTGATTAGTAGATTACTTCCATTTTTAGGAAAATTTCTGTTTGGAAGGAGAGAGATTGGACAGGATAAAGTCAACTCCATTATGAATTTTTATACTCAGGGTGCAATAAGAAAAATGAGGCCGAGAAAAAAAATGACAAATAACAATTAAGAGGTGAAAGCAGTATTTTTGAATTTTAGCCTCTGTCTTCAAATTCTGAATTCAAGATGCTTTGCACTTTATCATGTACAAAAGTACATATATTTTCCCTAGCTACTTGGGAGGCTGAGGCAACAGAATCGCTTGAGCCCAAGAGTTTGAGGTTCCTGTGAGCTGCCACGTCACGGCACTGTATGAACGGTGCATAGTGAGACTCTGTCTCAAAAATAAATAAATAAATAAAAGATATATTTTATTTCTTAAAGCAAGAAAGTTATCTGGTTTGTCTTCATTCACCAAATTGCCAAACAAAAATATCTAGAGAAAAGGAAATGCTCAGATTTTCTCTGTCACTGGTGAGAATTTGCTTAAGAAATAAATCCTCAACTCATTTTGTCTCATTAATTTCTCCTTTGAGGAATGAAAAGAATGGATCTTTCTAGCAAAAACCAAACTTGTGCATGACAACCACTTGAGCTCAGAGGTCAAAGGATGAATTTGGGCCACTTTAGTGTATTCCCATTATTTCAATCTTGTGTAGGGAATACTTGCACAGCAGGCAGAATTTGAAAAAGACTCTGCCTTTGTCTAGAAGAAATAAATAAATAAATAAATACCTGAAAATGCTCAAACCTTAGTTTTAGGGCAGCACAATCAATATTACTTCCCATGATAAGGCTAATCTTCTACCAATATTTACAACTATAAAAAATATTTAAAAGATGCCATATTTATGGTCAAGGACAGATCCAGTATAGTGGAATTCTGTGTTTATGCTTGAGGTAAGAGATTAGAAAGAGCAGGAGAGAATTTTTCAAGGGAAAGTGTCAAAAAAGATTGGCTATTTCCACCAAAGTGTAAAAGGAAATGAAAACAGATAAGCCTAAAGCTAATGTCACCACGCACCAATATCTCTGTCAAGCTTTAAGGTCCTAGTGACTTTACTAGTGCAATTTCAAATTTAGCTCTCTTGCTCTTGTTCTTACTAGGGCTTAGAAAGAAATAAAAGACAAGAGTCAAATGTAGGAATGGACATTTGAAATGAAATTCAAAAGCAGAAAACTCTGTCTCTTTTTCTAATTTCACTTTTAAGGAACTCTCTTTCCATTTATATGACACATTTATTTTTAGAAACAAACTGCTTTGAGCATTCAGAAAAAGAGGTGGTGATGTCAAATGACTAAACATTTCCCAAGTTCTAGACTTCAAAGTCAGTATAGTACTTTCTGTCAAAGCTTTAAGGTACTGATATTTGGTAAGCAGAGGTCAGTCTTGCCTTGAAACAATATGCTTTTCTCATTTGTTAAACATTGATAATGTTTAAATTCAGAGAAATTTAAAAAAGATCAGATTTATTTTTGAGATTATGATCTTCCATTTTTATGTGAGTCTCCAGTGGGCTCCTGCCATAAAGAGTTTTCAAGTGCTATCTCTTTTATTATTGTTGTTGTTGTTATTATTATTTATTTACTTTATTTATTTATGTATTTATTGTAGATACTGAGTCTTGTTGCCTAGGCTGATCTCAAACACTTGGCCTCAAGTAGTCTTCTCACCTTGGCCTTCCAAAATACTGGGATTATAGGGGTGAGCCACCATACCTGGTGCCAACTTCCATCTCTTTTGAAAAGTATTTTGCTTAGTGCCAGGGTCTTTAAGAATTTTAATCTTAGTTTCCTTGTTCTTTAGTTCCTCCTTTCAGTGGGCTCAGATCCTAGCCTCTCTGTTGGACAAGGTGTCCTCCATCCAGGACTGCAGTCATTAAAATACCCACTAGTCATCTCTGCTAGACTAGATGTCTTTAGCATTAGTGTGTGGGATAAATAAAGCAGATTTCTACCTAAGGAGTTTTAGGCCAGTTTCTTCTGCCAATGAGAGAGATAGATGCTTTTAAGTTTCAGTGGACTAAAAAGTCATAAAAAGTCTCAAACATGATGAATAGCATTCATCAATAGTTATAAATACACTATGAAAATAATTTTTAAGATTATGTTGAGAAACCTAAATGGAATTTTATTTGCATCCCAAAATTTTCAAGAGAAAATTAATCCCATTAACTGTTTTTGAATCTATGAAAATTATTAACTTTTAATTTGGGGAAAGACTCTTAGTGTGATTAGATCATCTTGATATAGAGTAATATTTCTATATTCAACAATAATGGAAGCCTCCTGTAACCAGAATGATTGTAAAAATTATTTAGTGGCTAAGATAATGATTCTGTCCTTTAAAAAAGAGATTTTAAACACTACAGTCCCAACAGAAGAGTATGGGAGGCAGCTTGGGATGGTGGTCATGACCCAGAAGTCTGACTCAGAAGGACCAAGTCCAGCTTCATTACCTGCTATTGCTGTCACTCTAGAAAAGTTATTTATTTTTTCATTCCTCAGTTCTCCCATCTGCAAAGTGTAGAAAATTTTACTAATTCCCATTTCATGGATTATAATAACTTTTTAAAATGTATAAAGTATTTTGTATAGCATCAGTTGCACTGCAATGGACAGTCCCTATAATTATTTCTTCAGAACACTTACTGATACTCCTACTATGTAATAATCAGTTTAGAAACATTAAATATGTGGAAGGAGAAAGGAATGCAGAATCCTATTACATTTCATGTTGTCTTCATAATGGGTATTTATCTGAAGTGCTTTGGTTCATTCCTCCCTATTTCTGCCATTACCTCTTCAGTATCCTATTTACAAAAATCTCATTCATGTTTTAAGGACTTTTTCTGGACAAACTCAGATAAACTTTCACCTACATGTGGCCATCTACTACTTTATTTTGTTATTTATCATCTGCAGCATAGTGTTCATATGCTGTACACTCTCCTTAGTATTACATAGGTGCCTATGGAACTTTTGAGACAGACTGTGTTATGATCATCATTTCATTTCCAAAAAACACAGTTGACAGCATCTTTTTGGATTCATCCCTGACAGTCTTGACTTGCTCAGCTTGTCAGGGTTGCTGGGAGGGTATCATGAGTTTCAGTCCTCATAGAATTTAAATTTCTGGATTGCTGTGTATCTCAAAACTTTTGTAATTATCCATGTATTTTAGCTCTTCATTTTCTGAAAAAAATAATATGCTTCCTGGCTTTGTAAGGTATAAACTTAGTCAAATACCACACACACACACACAAGTACATTTGTTTATATATATATATATACACACACAAATATGTATGTGTTCATATGCATATATATATATAGTTCCGTGTATAATGTTCTAAGTATATATGTAATTTTCTACATACATTTTTAGCAAAAAAAAATTTTAAACTTGAATTCATTTTTTATTTTACAAATATATTCCAAAACTATATGTGGTGATGTTGCCTTCAAAGTACACATAGAGCTGAAATTTTAAACCAAACTGTATATGACTTTCTCAAATATGTCAATTATATTATTTATAAGAGTTTGAAAAATTTTCTTTTAGTATTATAAAAACACCAAAGCAAAGAGTGACTCTTATGTGTGTGTGTGTTTTCTCAGTGCTAGTTGTGTAGCAGATACACAATGAATGCTGTCAACTAAATAAATGTATATGTTTGCCAGTAATGATACTTCAAGAAAACAGGGGGAGGAGCAAGATGGCTGACAGGTACCAGCTTCCGACAGAAGCTCCCGTCCAAAGGGAAGGATAAAGTCCAGAAAAAACCCAACAAACTTGAAGACTAGGAGCCCAGTTGAGAGAGAAGAAAGACATCAGCAGGACATCTCTGCTGAGGCAAGTTGTATCTCCTAGAAAGCAACCTACAGGTACATAATACATCCCGAAGGAAGAATATCTGACCCCACCCCCCAAAAAGGTGCGTTTTTTTCTCTTTGTCTGCTCCTGTGAGTTTCCTACAGTCGAGGGGTGAACTGAGGAATTATTGTCTCACCCCAGTGTGAGAGCTACAGAAAGAGGGGTCTACTCCTCTAGATGGACCCTGTTGAGACTCTAAACACCCTCTAGCTAGGCAGAAAAATCAAACTAATGCTGCATGACCATTTTGAATTCCCAGTCCACCCTTCTCCCCTTGCCTGCAGAGACAGTGAGAAGAGGCCCAAGAGTAGCATCCCCTCACCCATGGGACCAAGCACCCTGTCCCTGCCTTGCAGCTGGAGAACTGCTGGAGATGCATGTTCCCCCAGGCTGCCACTCAGCCACTGCCCCTGGGCACCCCAGTGGGGAGTGCTGAGGATTATTCAACCTGTGTGTCCTCCTAGGTTGCTGCCATTTGGCCACAACCCCCGGAGCACCTGAGCGGGGCACCCCAGAACTATTTGACCCGCCCACCCCCACCCCTGCGCAGCTACCACTTCCTGGCCACTCATCTGCACCTGACTGGTGGAGGACTGTTTTACCCGCATGGCTGCTGCTACTTGGCTACCACCCCGGGGACCCAATTGGGACACACTGAGGACTGTTTGAACTGCAGCTGCTGCCACTTGGCAGCCACTCCAGGGCACCTTAGTGAGGTGCGCCCAGGATGGTTTTACCTGTGTGTCCCCAGGATGGTTTTACCCGTGTGCCCCCTCCATAGCCACGACTGCTCAGCCGCCAACCCCAGTCACTGGAGCAGGCATGCAGAGAACTGCTCCAATCGCGCGCCCCTCTAGGCTGCCACAGCTTGGCTGCAGCCCTCTGGGCACCAAAGCGGGGCCCCCCAAGACTGTTTGACCCACATTTCCCCCATGCAGCTGCCACTTTACAACTGCCCCAGGTACCCAAGTGGCAGAAGACTGTCCAATTCACAGGGCACCCGCTGCTTAGCTGCGGCTGCCAGCACCCAAGCGAGGCAAGCACAGGACTGTTTGACCCATGCGTCCTCTGCATAGCTGCTATTGCTCAGCCGCCAACCCCGGTCACCTGGTCAGGCATGCAGAGGACTGTTTGAACTGCATGTCCCCCTAGGCTGCCGCCACTTGGCTGCAGCCACCTGTGCACACAAGTGGGGTGCCTCAGGACTGTTTGACCCATGCAATCCCAACACAGCTACCACTTAGTGGCTTCCCCCAGGCACCCCAGCGGCAGAGGACTGTTTTACCCACGTGTCTGCCGCCACTTGGCCACTGCCCCCAAACACCTGAGGGGGGCACCCCAAAGACTGTTTGACCTGCTCGGTCACCGCCCCTGGGCACCTGTGCAGGGAGTGCCCAGGACTGTTTGACCTAAGCAGCTGCCGCTGATTGGCAGCCACCCCAGGGAACCTGAAAGGGGTGCTCCCAGCACTGTTCCACCATGAGTTGCCCATGGCTGCCACTGCTGGGCCACTGCTCCCCAGGTACCCCAGTGGGATGCCCTGAGTACTGTTTGACCAGCATGTCCCCCTGCAGCAGCTACTGCTCCCCCTAGGCTGCCACCGCTCGGCTGCAGCCACCTGGGCACCTGAGCTAGGCGCTCAGAGGACTATTCAACCTGTGTGTACCCCGCAGCTACTGCTGCTTGGCTGCTGCCTCCCAGACACCTGAGCAGTGTGCCCCAGGACTCTTTGAGCTGCACACTCCCTGTGCATCTGCTGCCTTGTGGCTACTCCCAGGCACCTGAGTGGTGACTGGCGGAGGACTATTCGACCCACACAGCTGCTGCCACTTGACCACAGAACCAAGATTCCCAAGTGGGACACCCCTAAGACTGTTTTCCCCACTCGGTCACCACCCCTGAGTACCTAAGCAAGGCGCACCCAGAACTGCTTGACCTGTGTGGCTGCTACTGATTGGCAGATGCCACAGGGAACCTGAGGGGGTGCTCCCAGCACTGTTTGACCCACACATCCCCTGAGGCTGCCATCACCCCTCAGACACCCGAGTGGGGCACCGAGAGGAATGTTTGACCTGTGCATTCCCCTGGGGCTGCTGCTGCTTGGTCACCGTACCTGGGGCACCTGAACACCCCCCCCCAGGACCGTTTGACCAGCACCAGATGTGCCAAGGACTGTGTGATGAGTGCATATCCTTAGGCTATCGCAGCTTGGCCACAGCCCTCTGGGCATCCGAGCCAGATGCCCTGAAAACTGTTTGACCTGCGCATCCCCCTGCAGTGGCTGCCACTTAACCGCAACACCCTGGGCACCTGAGTAAGGAACCCTGAAGACTGTTTCACCAGCACATCCCCCTACAGTGCCTGCCACTTGGGTGTATCACCAGTGGCAGCCACAGGCTGAGGAGTTTGGGGATAGTCTCCAAATGGTACAAACTCACCATGGGGCAGAATCAGTGGGAAAACTCTGGTAACTAGAACAACCAGAGTAGATCAAGTCCCCCAAAGAAGGATAGTGCAGAAGCATTTGAAGATCCCATCCACAAGCAAATGGCTGAGATGTCAGAAATCGAGTTCAGAATATTGATAGCAAACGAAATTTAGAGAATGAAGGAAAAGAGGCAATTAAAATTTCAAGAAATTATTCAAAAGATATCTCAAGAAATCATTCAAAAGATGTCTCAAGAATTCAATGATTTCAAAGATAAAATGACCAAAGAGTTTGAAACACTGAAGCAAAGGTTGAAGCCCTCAAGGATCTGAAGATACCATGGAATCCCTCTGTAACAAAGTGCAACACACAGAAAAAAGAATCTCTGACATTGAAGACAAAGCTTTTGAAGAAACCCAGGAGTGCAAAGACCAAAAGAAATGGTGATTAAAAATGGATCTTACTCTCAGAGAGCTCTCAGATAATTTGAAGAAAACTAATATTCGCCTTCAGGAATCCCTGAAGGTGATGAAGTTGCTTCACAAAATACAGAAGCTGTTCTTCATGAAATTATGAAAGAGAACTTTCCAGACATGCCAAGAGATTCTGAAATTCAGATAGCAGATAGTTTCAGAACCCCAGCATGACTCAACTTGAACAAAATATCCCCCAGGCACATCATAATTAACTTTACTAACGTTAATATGAAAGAGAAAATTCTGAAAGCAGTCAGACATAAGAAAACTGTAACCTACAAGGGGAAGAGTATTAGGATGACTGCAGATCTCTCAGCTGAAAACTTTCAGGCTAGAAGAGGATGGTCATCAACATTTAATCTCCTAAAACAAAATAACTTTCAACCCAGAATCCTGTATCCAGCTAAACTGAGTTTTATCTATGATGGAGAAATTAAACACTTTAATGACATTCACATGTTGAAGAAATTTGCCATAACTAAACCAGCTCTCCAGGAAATTCTCAGGCCTATCCTCCATAATGACCAGTGTAATCCTCCACCACAAAAGTAAACCAACTGAGAAACATTTGATCACATTCCAACTTCCACAGTGGCGAAAGGATTAAAAATGTCTACTAGACTTTCAAGCAACTTGATGCACAAAATTCTACCAGGTTTATCAATAATTTCTATCAATAAGAATGGCTTAAATTGCCCTCTAAAGAGGCACAGATTGGCTGACTGGATATAGAAACTCAGACCAGACATCTGTTGTATACAAGAATCTCACC
>CAUYTI010021014.1:0-13280 GCA_963575145.1 Galago senegalensis
ACCAGCCTGGGCTAAATAGGGAGACCCCCATCTCTAAAAAAATAAATAAGTAAACAAATCAATAAATAAACAGAAACTATATAAGTCACCTTCTCTGGTCACAGTGTGATAAACAAAACCAACCACTCACAAATTAAAGGCTGTTCCCCTTGCTAACTCTCAGGCCAGAGAAGAAAATTAATAAATTAAGTATTAAACTGAAAAAGAAAGAAAACAAAATTAATATTAAAATAATGGATGGGAACTTAGGATATAAAAGTAGAACACAATGAATTAGTAAAATAGTGGAGCCAATCAATAATTCCAGAGCTACTTATTTGAAAATACAAATAACATGGAAAATAAAACTGCATTTTTCTAGTACTATAAGAGAGAAAAGATGTTTCCAGCACTCCAGATTTTAAACTACAGTTTAATAATTTCCTTAAAAATGACAAAGAATAGGGCGGCACCTGTGGCTCAAAAGGGTAGGGAGGCTGGCTCCATATGCCAGAGGTGGCAGGTTCAAGCCCAGTCCCAGCCCAAAAAAAAAAAAAAAACCAACAAAGAATAGGGCGGTGCCTGTGGTTTGAAGGAGTAGGGTAGGGCACCAGCCCCATATACCGGAGGTGGCAGGTTCAAGCCCAGCCCCAGCCAAAAACTGCAAAAAAAAAAAGACAAAAAATAGTGCAAGAGTTCTGAAAATGCTACATAAGTTCTAAATACCAGGCACCAAGTGAAAAATCATCTTAGCCCCCACCCCAGTGGTAAGGCAGGTGAAATCCATTATTAATGGCTACATCAAAAGAGCTCTACGAGTTCTAGAGAGCTTTAAGCACCAGCCTCAGCCATGCCTCAGCTGAATGGTCAGAAGTAGTGACCTGCCCGTGGAGAGTTCTAGTCACTGCCTCAGTCCTATCAGGCAGACTCCCCTTAATGACAACTTGGCCAGCTTCTATTTGTTTTCAAATATTGTCATCTGTTAAAACTTAGCCTAGTGCACTTCAAAGCTTTGGATTCATCCGTCATTCAAGGCTGTCCCTTATTCCAAAGCAGGCTGGGCTCTAGCACCTGGGCTTGGAATAGGGAAGGGATGTGGCCTGTTCTCACATGTCCAGCTTCCCTTGTAAAGGTCCTCATTCCTCCAGCACTGAAGCCCAGGGAAGACTGTGGGAAACAGATACTGTTTCTGATTGGGAGAGGTCACTATTCTTTCCTTTTAGTTGCCACAACCAGACAGAGAGTCCAGACAATACAAAAGAAATTCTCACAGCAAGATGCTGACTACCTCTTAGAAAGGGAAGAAATGGTCCCCAAGCCAAGTCAGACCGGAAGCCCCAGAGGCTGCTGCTGAGAGAATGATTGGGCTGCTAAGGCAGAAGGCAGTTGGGTGTGTGGCCTCAAGAATTTGTAACGCCTCCCTTGTAATTAAGTCACTGGGACTGTTGTGACTCACACAGCTGAGAAAGAGACTTGGACCCCACTTGGTGCAAGAATCAATAGTAATTTATTCTATCTGCGCAGGGAGTCATTGCTATAAGAAGCAATTAACTACAAATGGCAGACTAAATGGGTTTTTATACCCTATTTTCTGCATCACAGCAAACAAGCAAAGGAACAAAGGCTGGACATTGCAGTTAGCTTTGGGCAGTGGGGGGAGGGGTGGCGGGAGTTACCTAGTCCAAGGTTGGGGGGGTAATAAGTTGAGAAAGTTTCCAAGAACTCGAGACTTTCCTTATCTTTTAGCCTCTTCTCAGAATTTTTCCCCCTCCCTACATGCTTCCTTATCTTCAAGTCTCTTCTTGGAATGTTTCCTCCTCACCCTTGAGGGGGCTGGGACTAGCGGACTCAAAAGAAGTTTCTTTTTCAAGGGTAGGAGGCTTGGCTATCACATTCCCCACTAGTTTTAACAGGGAATCAAACCTTTGATTTATCTGAGTCATTTGGGATAAGTTGGTATTGGGTACTTAACACCATTAACTTTATAGACTTCAGTCTCTGTTGTATTAATGTTATAAACTGGTTAAGAATAATGGGGGCCACAAGTTAATTTAATTAAAAGGAGGAGGAGTGGGGCTTGCTACAGGTGATATGAGGGTTGTTAGTTATGGGGATTAATTGAATCAGCACTTAGATTTTTAGGGACTGTGACTCCTCTTGGGTTTTTATTTAGGTTTTAATAGTATCATGGTGGGGGGCTGATAGACATATGAGTTTTTATTTTTTCTGTGTGATATTGCCCTCCCTTTCTCAAAGTTCAGTTCAAAGTTTATTTAAGACAAGTCCCTGGAGGAGTTTTCTCAGGCTTTAGCTATGCATTGATCGGCCAGCTTCCAGTATGTGGCTGGAGCAGGGAATGTTGGATGCCTTAAAAGTTATCTGTATTTTATAAGGGGCAGAGAAGCTCTATTCAGACAGCTGTGATGACTCCAGGTGAGGATTCAAGATGATGGTGTAAAGTTTTTTTTACCTTGGTTTGAGGGGGAACAGGTTTTGATTCTGGACCTAGACTTAGTCCCTTTGATCCCCCAGAGAGAAAGAATGTACAGACACAAAAGACTAAACAGAACATGATTAATTACCTAAGTGGAGGTTTTTTTGCTATTTTTTCTAAGGTTTTTGTCTATTTAATTTAGTCTCTTTCAGTGTTTTTAGGAGCCCCTGTTAAATTGTAGAGGATTGACAGAGGCCTTTTTGAACAACACAGTGGCAAAGGCCTGTATTTAATTAAGCTTTGTTTCTTGGCAGAGTTTATGGATTCTTGTTTTTATGGCTCTGATTATGTACTTTACTCTGTTTAAGCTTTGAGGCTTATAAGTTACATGTAGTTTCCAGGTGATACCCAAAACTTTAGCTATTATTTGCATTATTTCTGTTATGAAGTTTAGCTCATTGTTAAATTTAAACCAGACTAGCAACTTAAACTATGGGATGATGTCTCTGGGCAAACTTAGACACAGCAGATAATCTTTAATACTGCACAAATTTTTTCAGTATAGTCAACAGGTGATCTTTGTTGAGTTTTAAGGCTTCAGGGTAAATATAATTACTATATATAATTTTATATTTTTGTCTAGTTCTTTAGTCCCATTTAACAGATCAGTTTGTCTTATTTTATTAGTTGACAGTACAGCAAGGCTGAGATTTAATACAGGTGGGTTGTAGCTTTTTTTTTTTTTTGAACTATTTTTCTCTCTCTGATTTCCCCTTCCACCAAAGACAAATTACAGCAGAACTAACTCAGTTGCCAAAACAAACTATACCTTCAGTTTGATTATTTGTACAAAGTGAAATAAGAATAATTAATTATTAGCTATTTAGGCTCTCCTTTAAAATTGGCTTTGCTGGAATCTTTTATAAGAAATCTCAGGTTAAAAATCTGAAAGTCTTTCACAAGCTCAGGTTTCATCTGTGCCATTAGATACCTATATGCATTGGTAAATTTCACTTTTCTTGAGGTTTCTAAGCACATTTTGATTTCCAGACTTGTCAGAAAGTGACCTTCATTACTTACCACAGATCAGAAAATGTTATTGATGGGTATCTGTCTGGCTTTTTAAAGGGGTTTTTATTGGCCTTATAAAGTCAACCTTAATTTCTTAATGAAGTCTGGGCATCTCTGGAAATGTTATTCCAGCCAAAGCCTTGGTAAAATAACCAGGGTTCTTTTTATGTTTTATAGAATAAAACAGATTCTTATTGAACTTATGCAAATAACTGTATTGTCAGAAATTAAGAATACTTATAAATGGCCTTTAAATTCCAGAGAAATTAAGGACAGAGAAAAAATACATGTTTTAAATTCTGCTTATAAGTACATACATTGCTTGAAAAGCTATAAATAGCTCAAAATGGTTTTCTTGACTTCTGTAAAATAGAACATAGAAATAATTAGCAATATTTTAAATACAAGCTATAATAAGTCAGCTTAGTTTCACATAACTGATTTTTATTCTGTTTGAAGCTAAGTTAGCAATACTCATAGACATGTTATCTTTTTAATGAAAGTTTTAAAAGTTTGTTTTTAGTTCAAAGGTACTCAATTTTTAAAGACATTAGGAATTTGAATTTGAGAGAATTTGTCAGTTTCTCTTAATATATTTTTAGACAAATTAAAATTATTACTGATAATATACATTAAGACAGACTAATATTTTATACTTTAGGACAGACTAATGTTTTATAATATTGGAATGTACATATAATTATAATTTATATAAAATTAATTAATATTTTATATTTGACAATGTTTTCTATACATTTTTAATTTTTTTTTTTTTTAGGTTCAGAACCTGTCAGTTTTAGTGCATGTGGTTTGTGTTGCAACTACTGTGCTACAAGCACCAAGTTTTAAGTTTAGAGTTTTGATTTTGGAAGGTTTGTTAAATATTAAAGGCTTAAAACTTTTGTTCAAATGAGATTACAAGCTAAAAGATTTTAAAGAAAATACATAGTCAACTGGATCATATGTAAACTTTTTTACAAAAATCTCTTTTATGAGCTTCATTTGACCTGCACAATCTACAAATATTCTAAATTTTTTTTTAACTTTTGCTCTGCCTTTTACTTTTTTAAACAACCATTCTGTTTTAGGACAAATTTATCATACAAGAATTTTTCTTTGCACAATGCTATTTTTTTTTCTGTTTAATTTCCCTTATTTTTAAAAACTTACTTTTTATAAAATAGAATTACAGTTAACCATTCACTTACTAAACTGATAATTGGAAGGTTTAAAAGGTAAGAATCTTTCTTTTTGACAAAGACTCAGTTTTTTTAACAATTTAAATAACTAAATTATTACATTTTACAAATGAGAGACAGTTTGTGAAATATAACATTGATATAGGATTTTCCCATTTAGGGCTAAACAGGGAATTCTTATTTTTCAGGCTTAGGTAAGCTCAGAAATCAGATTTCCATTTCTAGGCACAAGCATGTTGTAGGACATACCCTTTGAGCTCTAGTAAGGTTATGAATAAAGCAGTCTCAAACATTTTTGGATGGCTTTACATTGAGTAGGGAGTACACACCCTAATTTTTTCTCAGATAAAAACTCTAAAGACTTAATAATCTTGCCCAAGGTGTGGGGCTGTATTCATTTATTTGTTAGACTACCCCGTTTGTAAAAGTATGTTTTCATTTATTAAGTTCCAGAAATTTTTGGAGGAGTCAGGACAGGGGTGACCCTGCTTAGACTGAAGATTTTTTGTTCCATTTCTACACTATTCTGCCCATATGTAGGAACAGGGAGTGGCCCTAGTCCGGGTATTGTTCAGTGAAGTGGGAAAACCAGGTGTCCATCAAAAGGAGTGGGCAATTTTTCATGGGCAGTGAAAAGAGTTAAAACTTCTCTTACTATGTCTGAATTTTTACCCAGTTGTCACTGTTTTCACTGGCAGCAATTTTGTTGCCTGCATAATTGAGAATGAAGGCTTAGCAGGAAATGTGATTGGATAACAAAATAAATGTACTAACAGGTTAACAGGGTGAGAATTTTGGACACACTAGGGGATAATATTATTATAAAAATCTACCCAATTACTTTCTCTTAACTAATGGCAACTAAGAGTACCACAATTAGGCAAATGCTAATCATGAGAATCCTGAAAGGAAAGACGGTCTGAGTAATAACCCTTGATAGTGGGAGAATGGAAGGGACAGGTCACTGGGGTCTTTATGTGGTTCATGAGTATCTTTACTTTCTGTGATAGGGACCTCCCCAGGGCCTCACATTGAGGGCTAGTAGCGCTGATGGAAGAGTCCTTCTCAGGCGACAGAAAAAGGAGGAGCCCAAAGTCTGGCAAGGAAGGGGCATCAACAAGCTAGGGAGATGCAGAAGAATTAGAACTAGCTGCGAAAAAATTCTCCAGGTGGGGACAGAAACAGGAACAAGATCACCACAAAGAGATAAAAACAAGTCAGGGTTACATGCTCTCCAGTGGACCAGTCCAGAGGGGCAGCACTACTGAACTCAATACCAATAATAAGGATGAAGAGGCCAATGATTGCCAGGCCAAAGGTGTGCCAGGCGGTGAGGGATGTAGGACACATAAGAGTAAGTAGGTAAATAAAGTGATTTCAGAAGGAGCAAAGTCTTGAAGAGTCCCTTGAAGGAAAAGATTCTCAATCCACTCACAAATGTCTCCAGAACTGTTTGTTTTATGCCAAGACCAATCCTCTAATAAACACTGAACAAATGACACAAAACGACAAGACAGACACGGGCCTGACATGAACAATGTCTAATAGTCCACACTTACTCTCACACTCTCATACTCTCAGAACCAGAACACACTTATACACTTTTAATAGGTCTGTGAGTGATTTAACACCCTGGGGGTTGATTGGACCCCTGCTTTCATTTCAATGGTGTTTCTGGTGAGGGGTGTTGACACACATTTCTGGGAGTCCCTGACAGGCCAGTAGGGCTGAAGCTCTCCACTGCTGGGTTGTTCTACCAACATATGTCTCTGAGAGCTTCTGACAGGCTAATAGCCTGGCAACCTGGGGTCCCTGTCCAAAGTTCCTATTTCTTTGGCTTTCCCCTGGAGGTTCCAAAGGTCTCTACACAAATTACAACAAATGAATTTAACAGACAGTTACATATCTTCACAACAATTTACAACAGATAAGCATAATAAAAATACCATCAATAATTAATTAATGTCTGCAGACACTAGGCAAAAATAGATGTTAAAGTGTCTTACTTCTGGATGCAGACTCACAGGTGAATTTAGGAGTGATCATCAGCCAGTCTCCTGAGGGCTCTGGGTTCTCTTGGGACCTGGGAAGGTTCCAGGGAGTGCCTCCCCTCAGAGGGACCACAGCCTGTCCCCCTCCTAAAGGGCACCTGAGGATCAGCAGAATAAGAGCCAGAGAGAGTAATGCCAATTCAAAAAGAAAAACAGCTGTTGTTTCAAAAAGTAAAGAGGACTTTTTTTTCTTTAGTTCCAAATGAGTAATTGACCTTGGGTCTTCTGCTGAGAGCTGGTACCTTATCTCAAGGCCATTTGTAACATAGCAACCACAGTCTTTTAGTATCCAAAAGAGAAACAGTTTTAACAAACTTTGTATTAACTCTTTAATTGCTGAAGACAGAGGGTCCCAAATGCAGGTGGGTTATTTACACTGCATTGTTAAGATAAAATGAGGAAGTACAAAAGGGCCATGTAAGAAAGATAGAAACCAGTCAGCACAGCACACTGCCAAACAGACCAAGATTCCAGAGCAACACTGTACAGTAAAGTCCAACTCCCACCCTGACAGCAATGTTGAAGGCAGTGGGACACATAGGAGACATAAGAGAAAGGAGGTAAAAGGTTATTTCCACGGGATGAAATTCCTAGAGAGTTTCCTGATATCCAATCTTGCGGAAGACACATAGGTCTGACATAGAGAACAAAGGAGATAGACGAACAGAAAATCAATCAGATGTGGAGCCATGCCTGACCCTCACTCAGGCGCCTTCCCAGCCACGTCCCCCAAAGGATGAAAATTCTACCTTGACCTAGGCAGGGAGGTATAGACCCCACTCCAGGTCTCCCAGAGGGGCCCACCACTAAGCCGTATGATAAAGTCATGGAACTGAGAGTGGAGGTACACTCGGACTCCGTAGCCTCAGGGCTGTGGAGTCATATCCAAACTCTTTCACTCACTCACTCATACAAAACTCAGGACAGACCAGCACAGTTGACTGCAAAAACCAGAACCACCCAATAGAAGACTGCAAATACCAGAACAAGACCAGCCTGCAAATCAGAACAGTCTAATAAGGAGCTACAAGCCAGTGAGACAGGGAAACATCTCCCCTCTGTCCCGGGAACAGACCTTTTAGCTACGTCCAATTTAGCCTAGTTTCTCCAAGGGAAAAATAGCTCCCTCAGATATCTGCCTTCCACAAAAACATAAACAGACTAACAGATTTAAAATACACTTACCGAATTGGAGAATTTGGTAACTGGTGCCCCAAATCCACCTGGTGCCCCAGAGCTCAGGGTGGAGGAGACCTCCGAGGCCTTCCCCTAGAGCTGTCAGCCAGCAGTGGGCCCAGGCGGGAGGCCAATGAATCTTGCTGGGGCCTCCAGAAATGTTGTGACTCACACAGCTGAGAAAGAGACTCAGACTCCACTTGGAGCAAGGATCAATAGTAATTTATTCCATCTGCACAGGGGGTTGTAGCTATAAGAAGCAAGCAAGCAAAGGAACAAAAGCCGAACATTGCAGTTAGCTTTGGGCAGTGGTGGGGGGGGTGAGTTACCTAGTTCAAGGGGGGGGGTACATAAGTTGAGAAAGTTTCCAAGAACTCAGGACGTTCCTTATCTTTTAGCCTCTTCTCGGAATTTTCCCCCTCCCTACATGCTTCCTTATCTTCAAGCCTCTTCTAGGAAATTTTCCTCCCTACCTTTGAGGGGCCTGGGACTAGTGGACTCAAAAGAAGTTTCTTTTTCAAGGGCAAGGGGCTTGGTTATCACAGGACCACACAGGTTCAGCCCAGGTTCACTATTACTTAACCTCTATGCCCCTTTCCCCAGCCTCAAGAGAGTAAAGTGTGTGTGGTCACAGAGTGGGAGCTGCCACGATCAACAGTCTATGTGAGGAGAGAGAACAACCTGCTTGATTACTCACATTTATTCTTCTCCAAACATGCAATAGTGACAGTAATAGATTTCTGGAAAGTGAACAGGGTTTTTTGTTTTGGTTTGGTTTTTGCTTTTTTATAAGCTACCTCTGCAAATAAGGCAACAAAGTGAGAAATGCTGAAACAGAAAAAGAAATGAAGCTCATAGACAGAGCCACTCTGCTTCCCAGGGCTTCAGCGACAGAGGGGTCAAAACAACAAAAACTCATTACCTTAGTTCTGGATTCTGCAAGTCAAAGACCAATGTGCAGGCAGAGTTGGTTACTCCTGAAGGCTGAGAGGGAGAATCTGTTCCAGGCTCCCTCAGAGCTGCTGGTCGTCAGCTGGGGTTTCTCCACTGCTGAATGGCTTCCTCTGATCTCTGCCTCCACATCCACACAGGCTTCTCGCCATTTGCTTGTTTGAATCCAAATTTCTTCTTTTTATAAGAACGAAGCCATATCAGATTAGGGTCCAGCATGACCTCATCTTAACTAATTATGTCTGCAACGATTTTATTTCCAAATAAGACTATATTCTGATCTGAAGGTCACTGGCTAGAGTTTAGGGCTTTAACACATGAATTTTGGAGAGATGCAGTTCAACCCAAATAGCAGTTGAAGATGAGGAGGAAAGATGGAAGAAGTCCCAGTGCACATGTCACAGAAGTTCAAAGATGAGAAGAGACAAAATGGGAGAATAGAAGACTTAGGATGCTCCTGCCTAACAGAGTCAGCACTCAGTAAATGCCAGCTCCTCTTCCAAACCTGACATAACTGCCATCTACTTAGCTTGCTATTCTACAGCAGGTAGTTTCACCTGAGCTCAGCCACAGGGCTCTTCTGACATTGGCTAGACTTGCTCTTGCAGCTGCAAACCTTACCACTGCAGGTCAGATTTAGGTAGCTCTACTTCTCCAAGCTTCCTGGTCAAGCACAGTCTCATTCCCAGGTCTGGAGTTGGCTAGCTACCTGTTGCCAGAGAAACTGAGCCCTGTAGCATTTAGTAAGCCTCTCGTTTCCCACCAGGTCAGTCTGGCTTTTCACAAGGTGGTTATGGGGCCCCAAAAGAGACTGCAGTGAGCAAGGCTTCTTACTCTCTAAGGTTAGAACTGGAACAGAATCACTTCCATTGTATTCTGTTGATCAAAGAAATCACAAGACCAGTTCATATTGAAGGGTGGGGAAGGAGAGTCCACTTCCTGATAGCAGGAAGTGCAAAGTCCTTTTGCAAAGGGGCACTTGTAAGGTGGGAAAGAAGAGCTGTTGACACCCAATTTAAATATCAAAAAAAAGTTTTAAGACTCACTAAATGCCAGCATTATCTGAAATGGCTTTGCTTTTTCGTTCCTTTTGAAATTCACAATTTCATTTGAACATAGCCTTTTAAAAAGGAAACATAAAAGTTCCTTTGCTCTCACCATACTTGTTTGTGGGTGGACATCTGAATGCATGTAATGACAAGCCATCCTCTGCACCACAGACTCGTAAAATCCAGCTGAGTGGTCCACAGTCTTTTCCATATACAACAACATGCTGAGCTTATTCTTAAATTTTAATTCCTCTTTAAATAAAACTGCAAAATAAAAGCAGGTACCTAATTTCAAGTGCACAAAGTGAAAGGAAATCTTATCTCCTGATTTTTTAACTTGTGATGAACATCTTTGTAATGTAAAAGCATTGCAACATACCAACCACATTATCTTCAAAAGTAAAAGAGTAACTTTGACTTTTTTTCCTCCACTTACAAATAGAAACAATAAATAATGATAAAAATTGGAGAAGACTTAACAATGTTCTGGGACCTCCCAGCCTTCCTTTCTCCAAATGTATGAATCATTAAGTATTCAAATGATTAATACAGTCAAGGTCAAGCTTAGCAGAATAAATCATTTATTTATACATCCACCCTTGACTAGTCAGCTTCATTAGTGCTCTTAGGAAAATTAATATGTCTTCATGTTCCAGGCCTAAAAGTCTCCCCTACTACTTTACACATGGAGTTGCCAATGCTTTTTCTATTACCAGAATTTGTTTTCTCCCTTCCATCCCTAATTTTTGGTGTGATATATATCTACTTGCTTTCTAAAGCCTGGCTTCCAAACACATGGAAAGGAGGACTTTTAGAAATACAACTGGAAAAAGAGAAAGCCCATATTGACTTTTACACACTAGTAAGAATAATAGCAGGCACACACTTATAAAGCCACTCAGTGTGTGCCAGCTACTCTTCTAAGTAGTTTATACAAAATAAGCTATTAAACCTCACTAAGTCCCACAATATACTATAGGTTCTATAAAATAACACATATAAAATATGTAAAAAAGATGTTCTTCCTTTTATGGATGAAAGAAATAAGAAACTGAGAGGTTAAAGGCCTTCCCCAGCTCACACAGTTAAGTGGTAGAGGTGCAGTGTGGACCCAGCAATTGATCAGACTCTAGCAGGACCAATAGCAGCTCAGGTGCCCAGAAAATCTAGAGTCTGGGTCCACAGAAGCTCTAGGGTCCAGGTCCACAGAAGCACTAGCATCCAGGTCCACAACAGCTGCCCACAGGGACCAGAACTGTAAGAGAACCAAGGCCCCATGGGCACATGATGAACAATAAAAGGCAGAAAATGGGAAAGAACCATCAGGAAATTTCTTCTCCCTTCCCTTCTCTGAGATGCTATGGGTTGTTTTATGACTTGGATGCAGGCCTCGCACATATCTGAGCATGGGTGTGTTTTCTCATGAGGATGCGTCCACATCTGCAATGCACTGCCTTTTATCTGCTCCCCTCCTGCCGTGGCCCAGGCCTCTTCTTCCCTTCCTCTTGCTGTCCTGGAATCACACCTCCCAGCATAGCATTAGCACATAAGCTTTGCCAAAGTTTCTGCTTTCTGGAGAATATAGGCTGAAAAATATGATGTGTGATGGATATTGGATTCACTTAGGGGGCTATTTCAAATGCTAAGTCCACCATCATTGATGCTCCTTTGATAAATTCTACTCTCCAAGTTTGTAGGGATGAGACAAGGCAGAACATTGCCACTTTAGACTTAGAAATCCTTAAGTTGGATCCTAATTCTGCTATATACTATGTGATATTTAGTAATTTGCTAAACCTCTCTGAGCCTCATTCCCCCATCTGAAGATCAGAAAGCATAAGAATGGGTTCTCAGGAAAGGCTACTGGGGGTACCTGTGAATCTTTAGGCAATTTATGTAACTTCTCTAAGTTTCCTGTGTGTTAAATGGAGAAAGTGTAATAACACAACCCACCTCACAGGTTTTCAATGAGATCATCACTCATGCAAAGCATTCATAAACTCCCTTATCTATTATTATCATCTCTGAAAAGGAGCAAAAAGTTCCTCCTTCAAAAGGTTGTGAAGATCCTCTGCTTTCTCCTGGCAGCTATTGGGGTTATTTGGGTTAGGCCTGGGCATGTGAGCAGCTATAAAGCACACCATTGTTATAAAGTGATCTCTTCTTCTAGGGAGAAAACTACTCTGTTGTAATCTCTGTCTGGGCATTCTTTCCTTTCCTACTGGTAGAAGCCTGGGCCCATTTGCATTATCTCCTCAGCCCAGCAAGCTGAGTCTCTGCCAACATGGACCTCAGCCCATATTCCTGCCCTGGCTGTCCCCTGCAGAAGGCAGATGTGACCAGTAACAACAGTAATACATCTTTAAGTCTTAACTGGAAATAACAAATTCCAAAGGCCCACACCTGGGTGAGTTCTTGCCTAAGAGCTGAGAGGACAGATTCACATCAAGCAGATCTTGTTCTGCTTCTTGACATACAATTTAAAGTAGCCCCCTGTGCAAAATAACTTAGAAATTAAAAACAATGGGCTTAACAGAAATGCCATGTCAGAGCACATGCTGTAGGATTTTATAGATTTATGTATAAAATATGAGCCTATTAGCCAGCCAAAAATCCCATTAGCCTACTAGTCTAGAGAGCAAGCACTCATCTGTGCTTTCAACAAATAATTGTGTGAGGTGGGGATGCAGGGAGCATCAGGCTTTGCAGCAGCCCCAGGCTCCCAGGCATCATTATGAGAGGAGCTATTCTTCCTATGTACCAGACTCAGAGTCCTGTTGTCAACTGCCCATGGTCTCAGAGTCCCTGACTGACAACAATCACAAACACCAAGCTGGGATCACTGGGATCAAGGCCCTCTTTAATCAGCATAGACGCTGCTTCCTGGTGACTGGTTGAGAAATGCAAATTAAAACCACCAAGATATCACCCAACCCCAGGGGGATTAGCCCGTAGCACAAAATCCCAAGCATGTAGGTGCTGGCATGGATGTGGAGAGAAGAATACCTTTGTGCTGCTGGTGGGACTGCAAACTAATACAACTTCTATGGAAAGAAGTATGGAGAATTCTCTAAGAACTAAAAGTTGATTACCAGGCTTATCAATAATTACTATCAATGTGAATGGCTTAAATTGTCCTCTAAAGAGGCACAGATTGGCTGATTGGATACAGAAACACAGACCAGACATCTGCTGCATTCAAGAATCGCACCTTACTGTAAAAGAAAATATAGACTCAGGGTGAAGGGATGGTCATCTATATTCCAGGCTAATGGAAGGCAGAAAAAAGCAGGTGTTGCAATATTATTCGCAGATACAATAGGTTTTAAACCAACAAAAGTCACCAAAGATAAAGATGGCCACTTTATAT
>CAUYTI010021015.1:0-13494 GCA_963575145.1 Galago senegalensis
CCTGTAGTCCCAGCTACTTGGGAGGCTGAGGCAGGAGACTCGCTTGAGCCCAGGAGTTGGAGGTTGCTATGAGCTGTGATGCCATAGCACTCTACCCAGGGGGATAGCTTGAGGCTCTGTCTCAAAAAAAAAAAAAAGAAATTAATATTTCAGTAATAAGTAAAGATGGGTATGTGCACCAAGTTGCAATGTAAAATATACTTCTTACTGGGAGATATAGTCACAGAAATTTAAGGAAAAAACTCACCAGAAAGAGACAGTAAGTGGACTTAACTTACAACCTGACCCTAGCCTATTCCTTCCTGCCTGGCTCTGGGGACTATGGGGTGAACTGTCCTTGCTGCAGTGGATCATGGTCCTGACCTGTCCTTCCACTGGCTCCTAAGCCTTTGACTCTGTCTGAGGGATTTGCTTCACACCTTCTGGGAACTTCCCCAGCAGTAGCACCTTTGGGTAAGTAAGTACAAGAAGTTGGGCTCCCTCTCTCATCCTGGTCCCTCAACCATCTGGCACCTATCTCTGAATCAACCTGCCATCTCCCTGCCCACTCCACCAATCTCCTCTTCTGTGAAAGTCTTAGTAAGGAATGGGAAAAATGAAATAGTACTTTTCTCTGCCTGCTCTAAACTATATCTTCTCCAGTTTCTCCAAGTTCCTTTGGAAAATGTGAACCATTAGTTATACATTCATGTTCATAGCAGCATAATTCGCAATAGCCTAAATGTACAAATAACCCAAGTGCCAAGAGATATATGGCTAAACAAAATGTGATCTGTCCATACAATGGGATATTATTCAGCCTTAAAAAGGAATGGGCCAGAGTTGGGCATGGTGGCTCATACCTATAACCCTAGGACTCTGGGAGGCCGAGGCAAGAGGATCCCTTGAGCTTAGGAGTTTGAGACCAGTCTGAGCAACAGTGAGATCCCTCTCTACTAAAAATAGAAAAATTAGCCAAGTGTCATGGTGAGCACCTGTAGTCCCAGCTACTTGGGTGGGGGTGGTAGAAGGATCACTTGAACCAGGAGTTTGAGGTTGTTATGAGCCAAGCTGATCCAAAGCACTCTAGCCTGGGCAACAGAGTGAGAGTCTGTCTCAAGAAATTAAAAAAAAAAAAAAAAGGAATGGCCAGGCACAGTGGTAATGTCACATCTATAATCCTAGCTACTCAGAAAGCTTGGGTAGAAGGATCACGTGAGCCCAGGAATTCAAGGCTGTAGTATATTATGATTGTACAGGAATAAAATTATTGCACTCCAGCCTGGGTAACACACCAAGACCCCATCTTGAAAGAAAAGAGAGGAGAGGAGGGGAGGAGAGGGGAGGAGAGGAGAGGAGAGGAGACCCCATCTTGAAAGAAAAGAAAAGAAAGGAGAGGAGAAGAGAGGAGATCCCATCTTGAAAGAAAAGAAAGAAGAGGAGAGGAGAGGAGAAAAGAGTAAAAAAAAAAAAAGCCAGAAACAAAAGTACAAATATTCCACAATTCTACTTATATGAGGTTCCTAGAACAGACAAAATCATGGAGACATAAAGTAAAATGGTGGTCACCAGGGGCAGGAGTGAGGGGGAAAGGGGAGTTTTTGTTTGGGATGATGAAAAAGGTTCCAAAAGAATGGTTATACAACCTTGTGAATATACTTGATACCACTGAATTGTACACCTAAACATGCACAGTTAAAATAGTATATTTTATGTTATATATATTTTATCACAATTAAAAAGGCATAATTCTTATTCCAATCATGAGAAACCCCAATTTGAGGGATATTCAACAAAATAACTAATCGATGCCCTTCAAAATTATCAATGTCATGAAAGACAAGGAAAGATGAAGGGAGTACTACAGAGTGCAGGAGACTAAGGAGAAAACAACTAGATGAAATGTGGGATCCTGCCTAGGATCCTAGAACAAAAAAAAAAAGAAGACCTTAGTGGAAAAAACTGATGAAATTAAATAAGATCTTTAGTATAGTAAGTAGCATTATGCCAATGCTGATTTCTTGATTCTAATAATAATACTATGATTACATAAGATGTTAACATTAGGGGAAGCTGGGTGAGGAATACATGGCAGCTATCACTTTGCATATTTTCGGTAAGTCCAAAGTTTATTCAAAACAAAAAGTAAAAAATAAATATATCAATCCCTGCTAAAAAAAAATTAAACAGTGCAATATATAAATATGTATTGGTAGTCAGTTCATACTTGAAATACCCAAATCAGAAAATAACACTCCAGAGATGGTGGATCAGCATTTGAAGGACTAAACAGAGTTCATGTACTCTAGAGCTGGTTAATTAGCATCATGAAAATTAGCAATAGCTCCCTGCTCCAGTTATTGGATGAAAATATTGTGCTGCCACCTGAACCTTTGCAATAATCACATAGAAGAAACTAGAAAGATCAGCAGCTTCCCCATTTCAGAGAGGAGGCCTAGGACTCCATTAGGGCCCAAGGACAACCATGAAAGTCTCCCTCCCCTGGGGGGGGGTGCATTTAGCAGAATCCTGCGCTGAATGCCTCTTTTCTGAAAGGGGCTTGGCCAGAGAGCTGCAGCTTTGCCAATCTTAAAGAACAGACTGTTGGACTCTTTCAGTGCCTGATTGCTAACAAGTGTCTGAATGAGTGGCTGACATGGGTCTGAGACTTGCTCTCCCTGTAACATACCTCCCAGTCACAGGATGGTGGGAAAGGATGCACAAGGCTCCCACCTACTATTTTCCAAAAGAACTTGACAAATCTTCAAATCCCAAACAAGTTTAGGTCAGCGCACAACAGACTGTTAGGATTCCTGAGAATGCGTTTAAGGTTCTGGGAGCATGTGCCAGACTGCTTTACATTCCCCAGAGCAGAGCCCTCTTGGGACAAGGTCACCAGCTGGGCTACTGCAATATTCAGAGAGAGCTGTTTGGGCAGTGACATGCCCCACCCCAGGACACCAAGTGGCCACACTGAACCCCTGAGGCATTAAGTGCATGTCCACACAGTGACCAAACACATTTATTTAGCCTAGAGTCTAAATTGACTCAAAAGTGAATCAATCACCAAGCATGTAAACAAAAAAGCCCATGCTTTCCTTTTCTTTGGGGCCAGAAGTAATCAACCCCATCTTCTATTTTCTTTCTCCCAAGGGGCAGACTCATCTGTCATTTCCTGTCCTCATCCCCCTGCTTCCTCATTCTTCTCTCACTGGCCAGCCCAGCTGCTACCAGTCATCCTGACTCCCTGCTCCCCTTCAAAGCCATACCTGACTCTAGCAGCCCCTACTAAGAGTCCCAGCTGGAATCACCAAAACTCCAGGGCCACCCTACAGAGAAACAAGGTACCTGACAAACTTCACAGCCCACTGGTCTGAGAGAAACTTCCTTCTTGACTTTCTGAAACTCTGTAAACATGGATACTATCTTCTACACAAGCTGCCACCAAAAATGACTGCTACTTTGGCCCTACCGAATGTGGAGATTTAGAACAACAAAGTCCCTGAGATGGTCAGCAGAATAATGTCCCCTCCCCCAAGATGCCCAAAGGGGCATTAAAGTTGCAGGTAGAATTAAGGTTGCTAATCAGCTGACCTTCCAACAGGAAGAGCAGCCTGGATTATCCAGGTGGGCCAATATAACCACAGGGCCCTTAAAAGTCTAAGGCAGGTGTCCTCAAACTATGGCCCTCAGGCCACATGCAGCCCGCCTAAGACATTTATCCAGCCCACTGGGTGTTTTTGCTGCCGCTGCCTGTCCTGCTTAGCAGCCAACTCATCCCAGGGCCTGCAGTCTGGCCCTCCAATGGCCTGAGGGACAGTGAACTGGCCCCCTGTTTAAAAAGTTTGAGGACCCCTGGTCTAAGGGGTGGGAGGCAGGAAAGAAGGTCAGAGTGACTCCACGTGAGAGGGACTCAACCAACTGTTGCAGACTTCCAGGCCAGAGGAAGGGGCCATGAGCCAAGCAATGTGGGCAGTCTTTAGAAGGTAGAAAAGGCAAGGGAATGGGATTTTCCCCAGTTTCCAGAAAGGAACACAGCCCTATCAATACCTTGATTTTAGTCCAGTGAGACCAACATCAGACTTCTGGCCTACTGAACTATAAGACAATTAATTTAAGTTGTTTGAAACCACACATTTCATGGTAATTTGCTAGGGCAGCAAAAGGAACTGAATATACCTGGGATCAAATACCATAGTAGCATCTTTTGGGCCCCCTGAATAAATGATTTTCACTGACGTCAAACTATCTATGCCAGTGGTTCTCAACCTTCCTAATACCGCGACCCTTTAATACAGTTCCTCATGTTGTGGTGATTCCCAACCATAAAATTATTTTCTTTACTACTTCATGGCTGGGGGTCACCACAACATGAGGAACTATACTAAAGGGTCACAGCATTGGGAAGGTTGAAAACCAGTGATCTATGCAAAGCCCACAGCACTTTCAAATCACTTCCCTTGAAGGCCAGCTCCATTCTCTTAGCACTTACTTCCAAAGAATCAATGCTCAAGGACAGAAGACACACTATGGTTTTGTGTCACAGGGCAAGTGCTAAATAGAACACTTTGCCTGTGCCATTTTTATGAGGTATCTTCTTGACACAGATCTTGAAAAAGAAAACCCACTCAGAGTTATTTCTGTAACTGAAGGTGGGCAAGAATGGGGATAGTAAAATGAGACTATTACTTATGAAATGAGCAATGGCAGTTTAGCCTATTCTAATTTATTTAATGCATCAGTTTGCAACTAAGTATGGTGACGACAATTTCCATTTTAGAACACCCAAAGCCCACAGTGCATGGGTCTGAGCCTCGGTATTGTTCTTCAGTGGTCTCAAAGCTGTTTTTTCCCAGTCTGTTCTTCTGGTCATTTGTTTGGCTGGTGTCATAAACTCAGAGCCAAAATTCACTCTTTGTGATGTACTTTCCCTGAGCCCACAGTGAAACAGAATCCTTAACAGAGGGTAGGGGTGGGGAAGGGTGGTCACCTGGAGATCAGTACACCCTCTGTCAACACATTTAGATTCTCCTTCCAAAGAGCTGGGAGTGAAGAAGGTTCAAACTCTAACAGTGTCCAACTGGCAAAGGTCTTGCTCAGTAATTTTTACTGCCCAGACCTGAAAGTGGTTAGGGGTAACAAAGGCTGGCCTAAAAATAAAGAGTAATGATTTCCAACACCAGAACAGCGGGCCCATTTAAGCTCTATTTTTAGCATGTCTTGGTTACCTGTGAAGCAGCATATGGCTCCCATAATTCTCCAAAGCACAAAAGCATTAAAAGATTGTGGTGCCTGTGATAAATGGGCTGGTCCCCAAATGAGCATACACGCACTGACCAAAGCAGACAGCCAACACTCCAATTGACCCAACAGGCTTTCAAAGGGACCTGCCATCATGCTGCAATCTCTTAGCCATTAGCAACCGTTCAAATATAAAGCCAGATGATGGAGGAGCCTCCACTACCAATTTCAGATATTGAAGACTTTATGTTTTTGACAGGAGGGCATTTTCTAAGCAATTACTCCCTAGGTAGGAAGAAAAATATCCTGAATCAAAACACCAGGGACTGTTTAAGGCTAAAGTTAAAGTACAGCAGGAGGAAAAAAAGAAGAAAAACATCTCGTGGGGCTGCGCCTGTGGCTCAAAGGAGTAGGGTGCTGGCCCCATATGCCGGAGGTGGTGGGTTCAAACCCAGCCCCAGCCAAAAACTGCCAAAAAAGAAATATATATCGTGTTGCCATGTGCATGGAAGGTCAGCAACACTTCCCTAAAATGCAGGATGAGAAGCCTGCAGAAACGAGCATTCTGGCTCCCTTATCTCAAATCCACTGTGCACAACCCAGGGCTCAAAAATGTGCTTCATTATGTCACACCCAAGAGGAAGTGTGGCAAGCCTGAAAGCTGACCACAACTAAGAAAGATAAAGGAGATTTCGCCTGTGGTAGAGCCACGGCAAGGAAACTTTGGAGAGGACAGTAAAACAAGGTGGCCTCCAGCTGCCATAACAACAGTGCATGTGCTCTACATGGGGCCCAGCATCCATTGGCCTCTCCTTGGCCAGTTTGATACAAAGAAAATTTCTGCTAATGGCTAATCAAGGGCAACAGGAAGATTCTTGCACATATAGTAGAAGTGGCCCAGGCACAAATCCTATCATGCTGCCAAAATTCTCCAATGGATGGTGTTACCCATAATTTTGCCTATTTCTTTAAGGCTCCTCAAGAAGGAAATACTTTCCAAACATGCAAATAGACCTTACAATATGACAGGGCCTAGAACTGGGAAGACTTTGAGCGCTGCTGATGTTCTGCGCTGCTGATGTTCACAGTTGCTCCTGACCCTATGTGATGTGCATTTGAGCAAAAGTCAGTAAGTGATACACCTAAATATCAATTTCTGGCCCAATTTGGGAAAATGAGGCTCTGGTTTTAGAATCATAGGTTGTTTTCACCCATTTAACAAATATTTCTCTTTTTGTTGCCCATTCTAGCTGAGATGTCATGTCAGATGTGGTGGTACAAATAAGACAAGAAGTCTGAGGTCTTCTCCTTGGCACCAGGGGAGCTGGTGCTCACAGAGCATGATTCTTGGGATCCTTGCACTCCCTGGTGAGGTTTCATAAACCATTACAAGTTCCTTCTCCTTAAGCAATGACCTTTCTCCTGTGCTTCAGGAAGCATCCAAGTTGGGGGGAGAGGAAAGGGAGGAGGGAATTATGTCTGGCTACAACAAATCGGATTTCCTTGCATTTTCCAGCAGACCGAGTAAAGCAAAGATAAATAAGATGTCTCACAATCCCTCCTCAAAAATAAATAAGTCATCCCCAACTGGTGGTTTCTTCCTGTTTATAACCATAAACCCCAGGAAAGTGAAATTGCAACTGCAGCATGTATGAATTATTTTAGTTAGACATGCTATTCTCTTCTACCTCCTAAGCAAGAATTCATCAGCTCCAGGCTAAGAGCCAAGATTTCTCAAGACAGGGCCAAGGACCCCACAGAGGGAGGGAAGGAAAGAACTAGGCAGACACTTAACAGAGCTGAGGGAGGCAACTGGAAAAGCAAAAGATGGCCCTGCTGGAGCTCATGAGGACAGATGAATCTTGCTGGCTACTCCAGCCTCCTGAATCACCACCATGGAAAGTTTTTTCCAAACTTACATGCAAAAACGGGTGCACCTACATTTGATAAGTTATTGACTTAGCCCTCCCTCCCCCGTTATCAGAAAGAAGCAGTTAATGGCAGAAGAAAAACTAAAGACAGCTTCCAAATCAAGTTACCTAAAGGAGTAGAGACCTGAGACCACTTCCCAAAGTCCCCATCTCCAAATTACAAGCTGGGAATTAGGGCTTCGACATAGGAATGAATAGGAGTGAGGCAGACACATTCAGTCCACAGCATGTACCCCCTCAAAAGAACTCTCCCTCTCACACACACATAAAACAGATGAATACACCAACTGGAAGGCAAAAGGGTATTAATTACAAAGAGGAATACCTGTAATGGAATCTGACTAATACTCACTAAATCTATTAACATTTTTAAAAAGGAAAAAAAGTAAGTTTGATCAGTTTACCAACTGTGTGCATGAAATGTATGGAGAGGCCTTCTTTACACACATGAAGACTCTGGCCATGGTGTGCTAGTAAGGGCTTTTGTCGCTATTTATTTTTAACACCTCTGAGCCCCTACTATGTGCCAGGACCTTAATATACACTGTGTTATTTAATCCTAGGACTAATAGCTGTTCTTTTTGTTTCCCTGAGAAAACTACAAATAGGGCGGTAGTTGGAAATGCCCTTTACAAAAGGGAGGTGGCAAACAGAAGGCTAACAAAGGAATTATGAGAAAGGATGTAGCCATCAAAAATATGATTTGCTGGTGGCACGTGTGGCTCAAAGGAGTAGGGCGCTGGCCCCATATGCTGGAGGTGGTAGGTTCAAACCCAGCCCCGGCCAAAAACTGCAAAAAAGAAAAAAAGTATATATATGATTTGCTCTCCTAGAAGCCATATTCCAAACAAAAAAATACATATGATTTCCTTTTTTTATTAGATATTTCAACCCCAAGAATCACAAAATATCAGGAAACAAAGTTGTCTTCAGCAAGTTCACCAGTTCTGACAACTTAATACTTAAAAAATACATATCCACAGCTGTGGCTCGGTGCCCATAGCTCAGTGATTAGGGCACTGGCCACATACACTGGGGCTGGCGGGTTCAAACCTGGCTCGGACCTGCTAAACAACAATGACAACTACAACAAAAAAATACCCGAGCATTGTGGCAGGCACCTGTAGTCCCAGCTACTTGGGAGGCTAAGGCAAGAGAATCACTTAAGCCCAAGAGTTTGAGGTTGCTGTAAGCTGTGACACTATGGCACTCTACCGAGGGTAACAGAGTGAGACTCTGTTTCAAAAAATATATATATTCATAGCCCTAAGATTTGCAAAACTACAATCATATGCTACAGCAGAAAATGATGGTTCTTTCTTGTAGCCATTATCCATTATCCCCTTCCTCTTTTTAGGAGCGCAGGTGCTCCTTGACTTACAATGGGGCTATGTGTAGATAAACCCATCCTAAGTCAAAACTATTGTAAGTCAAGAGTGCATTTTCAACTTACAATCGGTTTATCTGGATGTAACCCTGTCATTAAGTCAAGAAGCATACTGCACAAGTATTACTTTTACACCATGGTAAGAATGAACCATCCTAAATCAGAGACCATCTGTAGAATCCTTCCTTTTCCCCATGGTAAGTAGAATAATGACTCCTCCAAATATGTCCATATCCTCATTCTCAGAATCTGTGAAAATGTTACCTAACATGGCAAAAGGGACTTGGCAGATTTAAGTTAAGGATCTTGAGATGGAAACAATATCCTGGATTAACTGTGTGAGCCCCGTGTAATAACAGGGGTCTTTAAAAGATGGAAGAACCAGAAAAGGAAACATTTTGAAGGAAGCCAGAGTCAGGGTGACAAGGGGCAGAGACTAGAAGCTAAGGAATAGAGGCAGCTTCTAGAAAGCTGGGAAAGATAAGAAAAGGAATCCTCCTCCCCTAAAGTCGCCAGAAGGTTCTCAACCCCTCCAACCCATTTTAGACTTCTAACCTCCCAAACTATAAGATAATAAATTTGTGTTGTTTGCAGCCATTACATTTGCAGTAATTTGTTACAGCAGGAATAGAGAAAAAATACTCCTCTGCCTCAGTTTTGCTGGGCATAAGGTTGCCTAGCTGGAGATTATGTTTCTCCAGACTCCCCTGTGGCTAGTGTGAGACTGTAGCTAAATTCTTAGCAATGCAGTGTAGGCAGAAGTGACATGAGCTGTTTTCAGGTCACATCCTCAACAAAAGGAAGCCGTTCCCCCTCACGCCACCTGTCATGGGCTAGAAGGTAGACAGAGTGCTGGTGAGACAACTCCAGCGATACCAACCTGAGAGAAGAAACCTTGTCCCCAACGACCTTGAAGAACAAAGTAATTCTCCCACACTGCCCAGTTCAGTGGTCAGCAGGCAAGTAGCTGGAGAGGAAGCGGATAGCTAAGCTATCTTAGGTCTCTGTGACAGCAGTTAAGCCTCTACCCCAATACATAAGGGATACCAAGAATTGTTGGAAGCAGGGAGCAGCAGAAATGTTTATACTCTGGGAACACACATTTTGAAAATCAATTTAAGCATTCACTTATAAAGCTGAATATTCATTTACTCTCTCCTTCCACAAATATACTAGCTTCTTCATTCATTAGTTTGTTCACTCATTCATTCATTTGCTGGGAATACGGACATATAAGCTGGTAAAACACTTTGGAAATCTAAACCTAAAACCCAGCAAAACCACCCCTTGCTATATACCTTTAAAAATATATATTTCACACATGCACCAGAGACATTTATTAGAATGGTGGTAGGAAGTCTGTTCAAAACTGGAAGCAATGCAAAAGTCCATCAGTACAAGAAAGGGTAAATACACAGCGGCATATTCAAACAATGGAATACCAGACAGGAAAATAAATGAACTACAAATTAGAGACAACAGGCAAGTCACAAGTCTCTGTGCCATTTTGATCCCAGTTTCATAAAAGTAAAAAGAAGCAAAACCAGACAATATGTTTTTAAGAGATACATATGGAAATGATAAAATCATTTCTTACAAAAGCAGGGAAAGATGATTTTTTTAAAAAGGACTTATGGTGGTTGTTTCCTATAGGGAACAGACAGGGAGGGGATGGAGCCAGAGCACACGGTGTTTTTGTTCTTACATGAAGCAATGGGTTCACAACTACATGTTTTATAACGATGCTTGATGCCGTAAAAATGACATTAAGACTCCTATCAGTGTTCAGAACTGTCTTTAATGCCTAGCACCACATGAAAAGACTTCAGATAGAACTGCAGAAAGGAAGGATTCTCACTGGGGTTTGAAGACAGAAAAGAGATGAGAAAAGCAAGTGAACACAAAGGACTGCACTGCAAGCAGGCAGCGTGTTCCCTGTCACATTGCCAAGCAACAGCTTCATTTCCAAAGCATGCCATCATGTCTCCTATTAGTGTTGATTTGAACTTTAGTGGGTTAATTTATACTTAATTTGTGAATTCATTTCGAGTTTATACTTGCAAATGAGCTAAAAGCAAAAGTAGCTTGTATCCAGCTAAGTGCCTATATTTTCAAGTAGCATTATTATTTAAAAGCTTAAAGCAATTAAAAATGAAGTTCTGACACATGCCACAACATGGATGAACCTAAAAGACATTATGCTGAGTGAAATAAGCCAAACACAGAAGACCACAAATGATATGATTCCTCCTACATGAAATTCAGAAAGACAAGGTAGAAAGGTAGTTGCCAAGCATTGGGAAGGAGTTTCATTTGTTGGGAAGATGAAAAAGTTCTAGAGATGCATCGCTGTGATGTGAATATATTTAACACCACCAAACTGTACACTTGAAAAACGGTTAAAATAGTAAATGTTATGCTAAGCTAACAAACATTTTTAAAAGTTTAAGGCGAAGCAAGGATACTTGGGAATTTTCTTTCTTTTTCTTTTTTTTTAAAGAGACAGCATCACTCTGTCACCCTAGGTAGACTGTCATGGCATCATTACTCACTGAAACCCCAAACTCTTGGTCTCAAGCAATCTCTTGCCTCAGTTTTTCTATTTTTCAGTAGAGATGATCTCGCTCTTGCTCAGGGTGGTCTTGAACTCCTGAACTCAGGCAATCCACCTGCCTCAGCCTCCCAGAGTTCTAGGATTATAGGCATGAGCCACTGCGACCAGCCATGAAAAATTGTCCTTGTTAAAAAAAAAAAAAAAAAAAAACAACCAGCATTCATTTGAGAAACACTGTTCTGTTTTGTTCGGCTCTAAACCGCCAATACAGAGGGGAGTTCAGAGACTCACTGAGTGTTGTTTCCCAGAAATCCGTCTTCGAACTTGATTCGAGTTCCTAAAATGTACACCTTTCCTTCTTTCCGGATGAACAGAACTTGTTCAAACAAATGCCCTTTGGTTTAACTGCTTATTTCATGGCGTGGTTCATAAAATAACCACATCACAATCTTCCCCCCAATTAGGGAAATGAAAGTTAAGTAAGATGTGTCATTGAGTGAAATTTTAGATATATCTTTGAATCCCCCCTGGTTATCAGATCTTACACAGTTAACAGGCACTCAATAAACACTTGTAGAATTTAATTGAATTCCAATATACAGCAGTATTGAGTCAACTGTTTTGTTTGTCCTACACATTCACATTTTGAAAATATAACAAAAGGATAAAGTACATGGTACATATTAGCTACCAATGCTTTCTAACATTTATTATTGTGAATTTTAGAAACTTGCCCCTGAGAGAACATCATAAATATTCAACTAATTTTTTTTTGTCTGCCAGGTCTATGTGCTGACATTTGGCATACACTTGGTGGCTGAGGAATGTATACTTCCCACAACGTTGTCCATTGACAAAACTGACGTATCAGAAAAGTTCTTCCAGTCTGGATCCTGGGGGTTCTAGCCACCATTGCTTGGTTCACTTTGACACTAAAAGCATAATTTTTTTAGGGGAGTGTCTAATGATGATACAAAGCTAAACTAGAAACCCCAAGGGGCTTATTACAACCACTGCCTTTCTCTTGCCATATCTTGAGATATGGACTCCAATCCATATCTCAGCCAAATATGAAGTCACATTGATGATCCAAGGCCATCCGGATATAATTGTTCCTATGGCCTGGGAAACAAAGTTCCTTTAAATATCAAAGGTGGTAAAAGAATGGCAAAAAGGGGGAAAGGAAGAGAAGGAGCCAAATCCCCAAGGACTTCACTGCTCACTGTGGATCCGCTAACCTCACACCTGAACTTGGGACCAGGATTAATAATCTCAAAATGGTGCAGTGAAATAGTACAGTAGGGTGAATGGTGGGATCATGGTGCATAATACAAGGGTACGTGTCGGATCTATTAAGAGTATAAATGTCTTAACACAATAAGTAAATGAGATGAGGTATATATTAACCAGTGTGATGTAAGCATTCCTAATTCTATATGAAATCAGTACATTGTACCCCATAAATGCATTAATGTACACATGACCTATGTGTTCATGATTTAATAAAAAAAAGAAATAGGGACAATGCTATGGAATACAAAATCCCACATGTGGTTTCCTTTAGAAGTGTTGATCTCTCTCTCTCTCTCTCTCTCTCTCTCTCTCTCTCTCTCTCACACACACACACACACACACACCCCAAGCACACATAGAAGGAATGGTAAGCCATATGAGCACATTCTTGAACTAACATCAAAAGTAAACACAAGGTCAAGCACCCTGCCAATCCACATGGGACAATTACCCTGGACTGAACTCCTCCATCATGGGCCATTCCAGTCAATTGGGGACCTAGAGAAACAAAAAATGGATATAACGGCTCGGCACCTATAGCTCAACTGGCTGAGGCGCCAGCCACGTACACCTAGGGTGGCGGGTTTGAATCCCCAGCCCAGACCCGCCAAACAACAATGATGGCTGCAACCAAAAAATGGCCAGGCGTTGTGGCGGGTGCCTGTGGTCCCAGCTACTTGGGAGGCAGAGGCAAGAGACTCGCTTGAGCCCAGGAGTTGGAGGTTGCTGTGAGCTGTAATGCCACGGCACTCTGCCCAGGGGGACAGCTTGAGGCTCTGTTTCAAAAAAAAAAAATGGATATAACATGCCACCCTGCCTACAACTTGATTTCCTTACAGGATAAAAAGGGAACATATGTCCATCACATCCTAATTTATAACACCAAGATTATAGAAGCAACCTAAATGCTTAAATGATAGGGCAATAGTTACATCAATTAAGATGCATGAATTCAAATATTGTGCTACGGCTCGGCGCCTATAGCTCAACCGGCTAAGGCGCCAGCCACGTACACCTAAGGTGGCGGGTTCAAATCCCCAGCCTGGACCCGCCAAACAACAATGACGGCTTCAACCAAAAAATAGCTGGGCGTTGTGGCGGGCGCCTGT
>CAUYTI010021022.1:0-22417 GCA_963575145.1 Galago senegalensis
TTTTTTCAGTTTTTGCCCAGGGCTGGGTTTGAACCCACCACCTCAAGCGTATGAGTCCGGCACCCTACTCCTTTGAGCCATAGGCACTACCCACTTCCACTGTTTTCTTTTTAGACATAGTTATATTTAGGGTACTTACAGCATACCAAGAGTAGATTGAAGTGCTTCTGTCTCTTCCTGCTTACCTAGAAAATGTAGATTTTTCTGTTACTCTTATTCCTAAGTGTACCCCTGTGTGGGAGGTAATGTGATATATCTTTAAAATACATACCATTCACCATAAACAAAAAAAAAATTGAATAATGCTTCAAGGGCAAAGTGAAATATTGTGTGAAGTAGGAAAATAAGTAAGTTAAACTTTTGCCTTTAGAAATTTTGAGGGAGTTGTCAATCCTCCTCTGTCATCTTTCAGAGAAACACAGGGTGGGGAGATACACTGCCTGTCATTCTCTGTCCTCCGTCATGTCTTGAAGCCAGAGGGAAAAAGAAAAATTAAGCATGGGCCCTTTGGAAGAAATATGTAATGAAGGGCAGTCTCCACAAATCTTCTAAAGGCTTACATAAGTTGTTTTGAGTTCAGAATGCAATTATTTGAAGCAAGACAAAGGGTGGGAGTTATTGGTACCAGTTATAATAGTGATTATGAGTCAGTCATCTTATTAATTGATCTGGTTCACCATTGAATCAAGTAAAACTAATATATTTTTGTTCTAGACCTTTAGAACCAACCTGACCACATTATCTGTAGCTAAAGAAGCCTAACCATGAACTTAATCAGTAAGCAGCTATGAAATAACATAGGAAAAAAATTACTACATCAGCGAAAATTTAGAAATAAGCCATATAGTGCATATTTAATTATTTAATTTTGGTAATGTTGTGGATTTTTAAATGAACGTAAATCAGCGAATGTTAACTGCTTTTAGTAGTTTTCTAACAAGGTTAAAATATGGGTACATTCATCTTTTTGTACATTTAATATGTTGGCATATAATTTTTGAATTTTAGTTTTCAAGGATCATAAAGAAGATTCTTTAAAGAATCCAAAGTAAAATATTGTATACACACACACATATATATGATGTATGTATAATATAACTGTGTGGCCATGATGGACTGTTTCAAATAGTATGTTATTTAGTTTTTATATTAATCTAATTTTTGTTGTTTTTTTTTAAATCAGTTTTTCAATCAGCAGTTTCAGCCAGGTGCATATAAGCAATGCAAATGTGAAATTAAATAAGACACTGGCCGTCAGGAAGATATGACTTTGTAAGAGATATAAATATCTGTTGAACTAACGTCAGCATAGGATATATAACATAATGAGGAATGCAGAAAAGTTCTTTGACACTTCCGGTTTTAGGGAACCAAGTTTGAGTTTACTAAGTATGTTGCGTTTCATCTGCTCCTGCAAGATACATAAGAATTCAGCAGGCAAAGATTTATGACTTACGAATAGAAGAACAGTGTAGGGACAGAGGTAGCCTTTAGGCCATTTGGAACAAATGAAAGAATAAAGGAGTTGACATAGAAAACCAATTAATACAGAATATATTGAGGAAGTAATAACTAATGTTTGGCATTAGTCACGGAGGTAAAAGCTGTGAAGACAGATGGTGAACGGGGTGGAGAATTTTGAATGTCTACATGAGGAGTCTAGATAATTCAGCGGGGATCTGTTGAAGGAGGGAAATACCTAAAGGTTTTGAATAGGGTTTTCTCATGATGCTAACATACACACTTCTAGCCTACATTCTTACCACGTTGCCTTAATTTATAGACGATGAAACTGAAGTGAATTGAGCCAGGGTGAATATCCCATGTCTCTTAACTACCAATATAAGCCTTACTGTATGACACCTCACTGTAACTTTATAACGAGGTTGCTCTAGAGAGTTAGAAGGCTGCTTTTTAGATTCTGTCTGGATATTTGTATTCATGTAACTCTGTTGTACATATTTAGTCAAATCAGTACACTTAGGAAGACATTTATGTATTTGAAGCCTATAATCAAAAGAAAAGATCGCATTTTTCAGTTTGTGTTTTTTTCAGTAATTCAGCATAGGCCCTAAGTGGCATGTGACTCTCCACTGGGCATTACCTAATTGGAGCCTCAGTAGCCTAAGTCCTGATACCTTAGGGAAATGATAGATAGTTATCCTGTTAGATTATGTAGAGTATGTCTTGGCAAAAGGTAAATTAAGTAAGCTATGATATCTTGACTATTAAGCTTTGAGATAAAATAAAATGTCTGTATTTTTGATAGGCAAATAATATATGATATAACTAAAACATAGAAGTATTTTTAAAGATACTGTTTGGTTGGTTACAAATTGTAGAAATCCAACTCAAAAGGACTTAAACAAAAAGGGACTTAAATTTACTTTGTGCTGAGTTTAGACATGATGAGATGCAGACACCAAAATCTGTGAGAAAATTTTTTCTCTCTTTTTCTGGAGCCTCTTTTTTATCTTAGTAAACTTTCTTTTCAGACAGGTTCTTCCTCTTTGCTTCTAGGACGCTAGATCTAGGAACACAAATACCTCTGTATCAACAATTTTACCAAACTCTCAGGGCAGCTTTGAGTTATGTGTTCAGCCCCGAATCAGCTAACTGCCAGAGGTGTGGAGAGAGGGATAGGTCAGACCTGGGTCATGTTTCCACTCCTAGAGGCGCTTGAGAAGATCATTAGCCTTACCTGAGGCAGGTGCACTAAGAATGAGAAAGGACGTTACCCACAGGAAATCTGGGACACTGTTGCTAGAAGAGAAATTGGGTAGGAGCTGAAGGAGTAAGTGAAAGACCTCAGTCTTTGATAAGAAGTACTTTATAAATGTAAGGTCATACATATGCAGTATATAATATAACAGCCCTAAATAAAATAGTCCATACTATTAATTGAGAGATCAAATTATAATGGAACTTGTTTTACATCTATTTGAAGGTATGATTTTATGAAATAGTTTAATTTTTCTGCCATGATGATGAAGAAACATTCCTACAGACACAATCTTATTCCTTTATAGCTGAGTAAGATCATAATCTGATAGAATTCTTGTTTGGCAAAGGAATAAATTTATGTTAATGTTTACTTCTAATAAGAAACAGATCAGTTTTAAAACCCACTTATTTGATGTTATTAATACTTGCCATAAGTTCTTTTGTGATTACAAATAGAGAAATTAGCCACTTCATTGCTTTTTTCTCTGAAAAGCAGTTAGTGCCAGACTAATTAATATATATTGTTGATCTTCTCTCATGTTTATTTGATGTAAAAAATAAGTATAAATGCAGGATTAGAAAAACTTAAAGATTCATTTACTTTAAAATGACATTATTTAAGCAGATCACCACTACTAAAATGGGTTTAGATTTGAAACAGAAATTTTCCAAAACAAATAACAGTGATCAAATTTATGGGAGTATTTGATTGCGAGAAACCATATACTGATAATACAAGGACATGAAAGGCATTTAGTTAAATATGATCACCACCTCTCAAAGAACTTCTCTCCTCCCACTTAAACTTTGTGTCTCCTTCATTTCCTTAGATACATCTTTGCCAGCACTTTTAAGACTTTACTGCACTGATACATTTACACATCCGTTTTCTACAACTAATCTATAAACTCTTCAAAGACAGGACCAATGTCATATTATATGTAGATATATATGTATACACACACACACACACATATATCCTTTATCTTGAGCTCCCAACACAAGGCCTGGGCCACTCAGTATAAGTATCCATGATGACTAGATGGATGATAGCAGATGTAGATCATAGCTCTGAAGGGAAGAGTGATTTGTAACCATCAAAACATCTGATTTAGTTGCATACATGTTACACCAAATAATTTGCATGCTATTTAAGATCCAGGTTTTTTTCTCTCAATTATTTAGAAATAACATGCATTGATGTTGGTCAGTCCATTAACAGACTCGAGGGAAAACGCATCCATATCCACCCCCAAGACTTGCTGTTGATCATTTCAGCGGGAACACAGCACTATCTGTGCACAGGTTTTTCCTTTGGCCATTTTAAGAAGTAGAATCCAGTAGGCTGCCTCCCATACTTCTCCATATCCATGTTCTCTTTATTTCCTACCGTTATGCCGTCACCCACCATCTCCAAGTTTCCGCCTTTGTATCTCACTTTATTTTTTACTCTGGCCTGGCACATAAAGTGGATATATGACACTACTCTCACTGTGATAGTATGCAAAGGAATTCACTTATCTAGTTGTCTCAACTTCTTTTCAGAGGGTATGTTTCCTTTCTGTGTTCATATTGGAATAATATTAAGTGCGCAAAATAGATATGGATAAATTTTTAATTCTAAAGTGGAAAAAATGTAAATCAAAGAGGATTTTTATTTTCTTTTGTCAAAAGCAAAATTTGGGTAACATATTCTTTGTGTAGGCTATTAAGTATTTGCATTTATTAAATTTGGAATGTAAATACTTTTTAGATTTCCTTTAATTTTCTAAAGTCAGTAGTCTTATATAGAATAGTCTATTATCATCTAAGTCTAGGGAATGGCATATGTTATAATTACTAAGTTATAAGTATTAATGTCTGCTCTTAAATCATAATACATCTTTATTTCATTATATGTAAACAAATTAGTCAAGCCAACAATTAGATGGCCACATCACTATTGCTGTTTGAGAAAACAACAATTTTATAATCTATGATGGAATTGAGGTTTAAAAAAACAGCAATTATGGTTGACGGATTTTTTTTATCCAAGATTATTTCAAGTGATTAAAACTAAAATCCAGAGGATAGTACTAACTACATAAAAAACTTTTTGATATCAAAATAGATGATATGATATGATATAATGTGCCAGTTTGCTAAGATATAGTTTTTCTGGAAGGTATTTACTTTTATGAAAAGTTAACACTATTGGACGGTCCTTGTGGCTCAAATGGGTAGGGCACCAGCCCCATATGCCAGGGGTGATGGGTTCAAACCCAGCCCTGGGCAAAAACTGTAAAAAAAATGTTAACACTATTTCTGAATTCTATACTTCAATAATTTTAAGTGTTAAAAGAAACATGATTAAAGGGAAAATTTTTTTAAAGATAATAATTTAAATGCCATGTTCACATTTGCAAGTTCTATTAGATATAAGTCTCAAAGTCAGAATCAAAAAACCACAGACACAGTAAATATATTATAAGACTGATATACAGTGAAGTAGAAATTAATACCATCTTCACACATTTTATAGAAGTTTAGGATAATTTTGTAATGAAGGTTGTAAGGTTACACATTTCGTTATCTTTTATTATCAGGCTATAAGGTAGTTCCTAGGATTAACCTTTTCTGTGCTCTTCTGTTCTCGGTTTACCATGTGGGAAACAGAATATCAGTGATAATAGAACTTAACGCAATTTAAGAATTGGTGTTTTGAAAATCTTGATTGATTAATATAGTTTTCTCCATAAAAATGTCAAAGTGTTACACTTTGCCAGGCTATAATGTTTCTAATAACATTTTATTGCAAAAAGTTCTAATTTCAAACTAAGTATTTATTTATAAAATAGGATTTTATTTAACACTCAGATACTTAAATCCTTAAAGGTCAATGTTCTCAATATTGTACCTGCACAAAATAGAATGTAAGGATAATTCTAATTCATTTTTATAATTCATATAGGATGTAATCATGGTTTAACCGTCCAATTATGGTTAGCTTTCCAAATAATTTTCTACCAGAAAGAAATCTGTGGATAAAATTAACAAATTTTAACCAAAAAAATACTTCTCAGTCTACTTCTTTAAATGAAAATGTGCTTAAACAGGGGACGTAAGGGATATAATCGACATTTCAAAGAAATATCTCTAGAATATTTAGATCATTTCATATAAAATGAAATGATTATACCAATAAATTGGAGTGAAGAAAAACTAAAATTCTACTTCTACTGTAAATTATTTGTGGAAAGAAAATAAAGTGTGTGTAGATGTAATAGGTATAAATATATTTATGACGTGACCCAGTTTAGAGTTTGCATTTCAGTGCTTGCTACCTTCCAGAACAAAATTGCCAAAAATGCATGGCCATATCTCTTTAAAATATTCTGATCCAAATCTGTGTGTTAAAGATAGCATTAGTAGTGCTTCCTAAAAAATTCCCTCACGAAATATATTACAGGATATCTCCACTAAGCAGGTAAATATCTTGGACCAATTTTAATAAGTTATCCTGGCCTTCCCATTTTAGTATCTGGAACAAGGGCAGCAGTTACTTCAGGGCTCTGTCGGGGCCTCAACGATAGCAAGTTTTCATCCACCCAGGAAACCACAAGACATTGTCACACATTTCATTGTGCTACCAAAATAGAACTTTAAATGTTAATATCTACATTTCAGTTTTAGAGGTTATGGAAAGGAATACCGATGACATTTCTCATAGTAAACAGTATTTGATTGTTTTTAATCAAAATATGCTGTTTTGTGGCTAAAAGTTTCAATAAAAATTAACAAAAATGTCTGCACTTCTTATGGTCACATTGTATCATTGTGAAGTATTCATGTGACTACAGTAATTTTTCAATATTCTTCTTAAATTGTATAGTATCTTTTGATAAGATGATAATAAGCGCTATTTTCTTCAAAGGTAGTTATAACTGCCAAAAGGAGACAACTATCTACCTAATCAGAATAATTATTTCAGACATGTAGATAGAACAGCCAGGTGATGTAATTCTCAAATAGTTTTAATCTAGCCAAAGCCACCGAAAAATTTAAAAGCATTAATTTTTAGAAATCATTTATTGTTTTTATGAAGTTTTATGTGGTGTCAGTTTAGTTGAAAACACTAAAAATTTTATTGATTTTTATCTCTGAAACCATTAGTCATGAAGGAAATAGATATTTGTGAATAACGCAAAATTTATTAGGTGATAAGGAACATGAAATTAATGTCTTGAAGGGGCTCGAGCCACACCTTTATTCACGTTGCTTTATCATATTCCTGCATTTTTTGGTTTTCTGTGTTTTAGAGCAAAGATTGTTTTAAAGCTACAGTAGCTGAAAAAGAATCCTCAACAGCATTGTGATTTTTGGAGTTATATATAAATGTTACTATTGGTGTACAGTTACAATTCCTCCTTTCTTATTATACTATACTCTAATAATTCTATTGCAAAATGCACAGTGACGCAAGAAAAAATGTTAGAATTTTGACCTAAAAATTCATTTTTCCTTTGAAACTTCTACCTTTAGAAGATACTTGTATTAAAATGTGATGAAAGTCATTTTAAAGTTACAGTATTTCTGTCTTTCATAAATGCTGTTTAATTTTCAGTTTATTGTCTTTTCTAGGATAGCAAAGTAATATAATGTATGTGCGTGCGCAAAACAGAAGTATTATTTATACGTATTTTTTTTAATTACAGGTAAAGATTATAGTTCCCAACAGCACAGCAGGTCTGATAATAGGGAAGGGAGGTGCCACTGTGAAGGCTATAATGGAGCAGTCAGGGGCTTGGGTGCAGCTTTCCCAGAAACCTGATGGGATCAACTTGCAAGAGAGGGTTGTCACTGTGAGTGGAGAACCTGAACAAAACCGAAAAGCTGTTGAACTTATCATCCAGAAGATACAAGAGGATCCACAAAGTGGCAGCTGTCTCAATATCAGTTATGCCAATGTGACAGGTCCCGTGGCAAATTCCAATCCAACCGGATCTCCTTATGCAAACACTGCTGAAGTGTTACCAACCGCTGCAGCAGCCGCAGGGCTATTAGGACATGCTAACCTTGCCGGCGTGGCAGCCTTCCCAGCAGTCTTATCTGGCTTCACGGGCAATGACCTGGTGGCCATCACCTCTGCACTTAATACATTAGCCAGCTATGGATATAATCTCAACACATTAGGTTTAGGGCTCAGTCAAGCAGCAGCCACAGGGGCTTTGGCTGCAGCAGCTGCCAGTGCCAACCCAGCAGCAGCAGCAGCCAATTTGTTGGCCACCTATGCCAGTGAGGCCTCAGCCAGTGGTAGCACAGCTGGTGGCACGGCGGGGACATTTGCATTAGGTAGCCTGGCTGCTGCTACTGCTGCAACCAATGGATATTTTGGAGCTGCTTCTCCCCTAGCTGCCAGTGCCATTCTAGGAACAGAAAAATCCACAGATGGATCCAAGGATGTAGTTGAAATAGCAGTGCCAGAAAACTTAGTTGGTGCAATACTTGGCAAAGGAGGGAAAACATTAGTGGAATACCAGGAGTTGACTGGTGCAAGGATACAGATCTCCAAAAAAGGAGAATTCGTACCTGGCACAAGGAATCGGAAGGTAACCATTACTGGAACACCAGCTGCAACACAGGCTGCTCAGTATTTAATCACACAAAGGATCACATATGAGCAAGGAGTGCGGGCTGCCAACCCTCAGAAAGTGGGTTGAACGCCCCAGTGATACAGCAGATTGTTTTAACCCCTCCTTTACCCCGTTTTCAAGAAGGATGTACTGTACTTTGCAGAAGTGAAGTTTTTCTGTTATTAATATATAATTATGCAAATGAATGCGACTATGTTGACAATGTGTATATGTAAATAATATGTGTTTTACCAGATGTTTCATAGAAAGAATTTTTTCTTGACCTGTTTTGTTCTCTCTACTTTGCTTGTGTATATTTGTCAGAGGTGTTTCTAGTGTAAGATTTAAGCCTGCCATTTTACCAGCATTATTGTAGTTTAATGATTGAATGTAGACAGGGATATGCGTATAGTTTTCAGTATTAGTTCTAGATAACACTAAATTAACTGCTGTTAGGTTGAGTATGGTGGGGTCAGTGACCTAAACTGGAGTGAGGCCAAAGCACTGTCCTGTAAGTCTTACTTCCTGCTTAGGGCACAGTGAAGTAGGAAACCATATTTTGAAACTAAGTTTTAAATCTAAAATGATCAAAAAGCAATATAGTTGCATAAAAGCACTGTAAAATATTTAAAAGGTTAAAACTGTGGAAACTTATATTGGTAAGTTTACAGACCAATAAAAGCACCTGTTCTCCATCGGAACTAGACAATGGGAATAATGCTGCATGCTGGCCATGGCCCATCCCTCATCATGTGTAAGTTCAACAAAAGTTCTCACATGGAGTCCCACCTCTTCAGAGGTTTGTACATTTGTTTTTAAGCACTGAATTCACTACTGATCCCATCGCCTGGCCAGTAGAACAGTCATTACTCCATTAACATCCTCACTGTTTAGACACATAACTGTGGTACAGTGTATTGGAAATTTTATAAACAAAAGTGAAAGTGCCAACAAATTATTGATAGCTGATAATGTTTCATTATCTGCAACTGCTTGATAAGTACGTTGCATTTTAAGAGCTTATAATTGTGTATAATTTGTTAACACTAGAAACCTATTAGTATTGTGAATGTAGATTTTACTGTGAAGCTATCTGTGATTTAGCTGTTTGCTCCCATGACGGAGTCTTTGCAGCATGGCGCTAGCAGCCAGTGCAGTTTCTAATACTCGGTAATTTGCATGTTTTGTGGAGCATTTTTATGTCACCAACCAGACAGTATTCCCTGCATGCTTATTTAGAAGAGGCAGTTTATCTCGAGAGGTAGTGCAATCTACCTTTGTCAGGCTTTTTGACAGGTCATTTCAGAGTAAGCCTTTGTTCCCAAGACCCAACAACTGTCACCCTCTTCTGTACCTCTCCTGAGTGCCAACTGTCCAGGCCATTTGACACACCATCTGTTAACCTCTGAGTTTGCCCGCTCAAGGCCACTCATAGGGGCATCCATCCCCAAGCACCTCCTCATGCTGTGCATGCAGTCTTAAATTCAATGGACAAAAATAAAATGCTGGCTACCTCTGGATCATCTGGCTGAGCAACTGAATTACAAAAGAGAATTACTTCCATCTCAACTTCAACCCATTGATTACGTCCATCCTAGCAAGCTAAATGGCATCCCAGCTGCTCCTTTCTGTGCAACCAATTAAAGAACAATGAGTGTGATGCTCCATGTCTGAATTTCGTCCAGCCTCTCTCTGAACTGTGATCTTTGTCCTCATGAACTTTCCCTTTTGTTCATTGAACTATATGGACTCTTCATTTCATATTGATTTACTGTGCAATTTACTTTTGGACATTGAGAACTTGAAATTATTTCCTGATCCCTTCCCCTTCCACTATTAATAATTCATTTCTGTCAAACTGTAAGAGTAGACTCATTTTTTTTTTTTTAGTTTTTAACATTGGACTGTTATTTCATTTAGAGTTCTCTATCTCTAAATATTTATTTAGAGAATGATTTTAAAGGGAATGATATGCTTGTTTAAATGAAAGAGAAAAGCTGTAGTAAACTGTGTTAATTGGTAATGACTATTTATCGTCGATACTCTGTAGCTGTGTAAGTTTTGACAAATAGTGTATCTCGTGGAATCAGTGGTTAGCATTGCCGCTATTATATTTACTCATTTTATCATTATAAATGTGCTTAGTTCATCATGTAGCATCACTTGTCTCCCGTCTCATTTTTTCCTTGCATGTCACAAGTCTCAGATCATTTATAATACATTAACAGTAAATAATATCTATGTAAATTTCTTTCACCATGCTGTCTCAGAGTCAGCAGTGAAAAAAGGCAAAGATCGGGGCCCCACTTAGTTTGAAAAAGGGAAAGGAAGTGACCTAGGATGTGTATTAGAAGCATTTCCAATGTTGGGTCTTTAAAATGTTTTGTTCAGTCTTAGCAAATCTTCAATCTTTTATTTCAAAATTCCAGTAGTCACTGTGGAGCCCATGCATTTCACCTGGAATTTAATGTTACTTTGAAGCCAAACCATTTAAACAATTCTGTGTATTTTATTAGCTAGTATTGCTGGAAATGCACTCAGTTCAATTTTAATTGTAAATGGGATTTATAAACTTTTTCCAAGTTGGCGTGGTTATATGTTATTTTAAAATGAAAGCTAAATCGAAGATATTTACATTTTAATTTATGGTAACAGATAAGGGTTTGTATGCATTATGTGTAAATCAGCTTCATGCTGTTTAAAACCTTATTCTCTGAAATTTATAGACCATGTAGAATTGATTTGTGATGTGATGCTTTAATTTATTGCGAGAAAATTAGTATGGCTTCAAACTGCCACAGGTAGGCACGTAACAATGGCTGTTCAGCTATACTTACCCCAAATGGAGAAAACTAATGATACAAGGGCCAAACATCTTATGAAATGCAACTATTTATAGACTTGTTTTGCTATAGGGAGGCTGGTGAACACGCTGAATACGAATTACCTCAGTTCTGCAGCTTTCTATGTCTTTTTAATGCATTCTGTTTCAGGGTCACTTTCAATCAATATTTCATTTACTTACTGAGATTGAATGGGCGCTCTGAGACACAGTGTGCTGTTTATCATACAGATTGGACACCTCATTCTAGATCCAAGATCTTTTCCTCAACACTGGGAGCTGTCCTTTCAGCACCACAAAATTACTGCTTGAAGTTGCATTGCAGCCCCCCCCCTTATCACTGGGAGCTTTTCTTTCAGCACCACAACATTGCACCTAGACTTTTTAAACGGCTGCCTTCCTCTTTGCACTGAAGACCAATTTCGTCTGCACTTCCAGTTATTGCTATTACCTGTAGGACGTTCAATCCTACTTCCCCTCACCCACCCCACTCCTGAAACAGTTAAATGTATCTATTTCCGTGGAAGTCATTTTCTCACTGAATGATCAGAAACAAAGATAAATTCTAACCTGTAACGGCTCATTTCGACTCATTGCTTACAATAGATCTAAGCTCTTTTTTCTGCTTATTCGACTCCTTCCAGCTTCCCATCACATCCGTAACAAACTTTTAAAACGATATTGCCACACCACCATGCACAAGCCTACCTGCAGAGTAGAGATAGATTACTCCATCGCATTCAGATGGTTAACAGAGGTTAGCAAGTCCTGTATTATATATTTATATCGCTTTCTAAGAAAGTGCATATTAATGTTTACTTTAAGAATGTGTAAATGGTGCTATCAAGAATCTGATAAATTTTATCCCAGTTTTTTGTGTACCACTTCTAATGTATGAGATTTATTTTTTTATTGGAAAAAATAAACAGTATGAAAGCATTAAATTGGTAGATTTTAGTAATTTAACAATGAATGAAATCCCTATGTTACAGGCCCTTCTTTCTTTTGGAAATTTTAATGGCGATAGTAGATTTCAACAAAGGTACTGATAATTGCATTTCTTTTAGTCCATTCTTATAATTGCATTCTTAAGTCATATGCTGATTCCTCACTGAGTCCTTCAGTAATTTTTTTTTTTTTTACTGTAAGTCTTCTCTAAGAAGGGAACTTTTGCTTTCCAAGGCAGCACTTGAAAGAATATGAAAATATAATTTAATACTCTACATCACAGACATGATTTGAGACTAGTTACTCTGTTAGTGGGAGAAACTCATCACTCATTAAACACAGGGCAAGCATGGCTATACATAGTAATTCTGAGTGCAATACAGTCTTATAAATTTAATGTACACACTTTATTTAAATGATGCAAACAGCCATATGAAATTGCACATGATTAGAAAACAGGATGAACTCATTTTGCCTCCTGCTTGGTTTCTCATAAACATGAATACATAATATTGTTATGCACTGTTGTTCATAGATGCCTTTTTACATAAAGGGTAAGTATCATATTACCTTAACAGATTATTTTTTTGAATTCTGCATGTTATTTTTGTTTCATCAGATATGTGCCCCCAATTAAATAACATTTTTTTCAGAAAATGAAAGTATTAGAAAATTTGTCATGTTAACTTTGAAGAAATCGAAGTATAGTGCATATTACTAGATAGGATGTCATTCCACTGGTCTATATAAACAGCAAAAAAGCCACTGTTCTTGAAAATTGAAGCATTACCTTGTATAATTAATAAAGTACATCAAATCAGATTTGTAAATAAAATATTGTTTAAATCTAAAGTATTCAATATTTTGATTAGATTATTTTTTTAAAGAAAAAAAATATTTAACGTGTATGTGCCGAATTTTTTTTTAAATAGTTTTTTATAATTGCAATGGAAAGGCAATTGTCTCATTATAAGTGGTACAGAAGCCAATACTTGGGTTAACATAGATATATAAACAAGTAAAAACTGTGGAACAAGTTTTAAGCTCATTTTGGAAAAAAAAAAAAAACCAGTTCTGTAGAAATGCATATTTGTATTTGTTTCTCTAATAAATCTGCAAATAGCTTTAAACACAAATTAGTTTTAATTATTTAAATTATGAGTTCTGTTAAGTAATTTAACACTTGTTTTGCCTTACACTTTGTGAAAACATTGTCTCATGGAAATGAATACAGGCTTATTGTGGAAATCAAGGTAGGTCTGCATTCTTCCGAATGATCAGGGATTTAGCATTTAAGTATAAGTTTACCTCTATGAATTTATCGAAGAAGTTTTATGAAAAACAACACTAATGTCCCTGCCCCAAAATAATTACATCAGTTTAGCCACTATCCCCAAAGAACAGAGGACCAGTTCGCATCTACTTTGACTCAGTATCAAAGAGCAGCAAATCAAGCGAAGTGCTGTGTTCAAATGGTTGATAAAAAGAAGATTATTTGGTGCAGGTACTTAGCTTCTTTACATACAGCAATGAAGGAATATAGAGCTTTATGAACCACAGTGTCTGAATCTTATTTAATATGATTTACACCTTATGATTCAAATTGTTATCTAAAAATATGTGTATTTTCCTTGAATTGTGACTTGATCTGAATGCACATTGGAATTGTTTTAGGATCACTTACAGTGATCTATGTCTGTTGTTAATGTAGTATCCCCATTTCATAAAAAAATGCTTTGTACTCAATTCGTAGACTAGAATAAATACTGATGTGTCTATCTTTTTTTTTTTTTACTTTTTGTCTTTCTGCCATAGCAGAAATGCTACTCTATTGTTAAGTATCCCAATCCTATTGAACGACAAAGAGCATTCAAATTATAATGAAATCTGTGGATTTGTCATTTTTCTAATTAGCAAAATAATTGGGGGAATCTGGCTTAGGAGAAATTTTAAGTAATTTCTAAATGTGTTATTTATTGAGTTACTCAATATAACGGCTTTTGATCCATAACAAAAACAGTTTCTTGATAGTATTTTAGATAACGGGAAATTATATCACTTCTTTCTTTAATTAAACCCCAATTTTGAAAATAATGATTTTTTTAAATTTCCACACATTTATCACGATATCATTTTTTTCTAAATATTATGATGAGTCCTTAGTAGACAAAGTTAGAGATTAAACTACCTTCATATTGTTAACAAAACATCTTGGTGAGACGTGATCATTTTATATTTTCATATTTTGTATTGTCTATGTTAGAAGATAAATGTTGAAAAGGCTCTGAGTAGAGTGAGGCTATAGACTTAGAATGAGACCAAATCATGCTGAAATTTAAAATAAACCATGACTTTCGGTTTGAAAGCCTAGACAAGAATCAAATTGTTATTTTTAGATATTGGCCTAATACAAAGAAAACCCAAGGAAACTGCTTTGAAATGAGTAAATCAGAACCTAACCATCCTATTTTACAATGCATCCTAAGATAAACATTTTCTTGTCAATCTTGTTCAGTCTGTTTTATGGGGTTCAATGTCTAGCTAGCATTTGTTTAAATAGTTCACTACTTGGAAGATACAACTTTTAAATACCTCTAACAGTTCAATCTTGGATAAAGATTATAAGTGGATTTTTGTGGTGGTTCTTGTTTTTGCTTTTGAAGATAGAGAAGCAATTTTCAAGATTGTTTGCATTCAGACAACTACTGATTGTATAAAAAGTGATTCAGAAGGCCCAATAACTCAATGAATTCATTTCAATTATTAGATTTTCTCATAATTGTGCCAATAGAGGGTTGGCACAATAGAGGTTGAACTTCCTGTGAAGATTGACTTCATGACTTCCCCAAAAACGTTACTTATAGATGCACTATAAAGGCTTAATCTAAATAAATAAAAGAAATTTTAAAAATTTGTTTTTATTATTTATGAAACTGACTTTTATACATCCTAGCAGATAGCTAACTGAATTATTGCCCATTGTCTTAAGAACATGCCCATAATTTCAAGCTTTAAATAATTGCCAATACAGTTATTTCCTCCTTTCAGTAAACTTTGAAAATCTCTTTTTTAATTTTTTTAAAAAGGTGTTCTAATCTTTTCTATTTAGGACCTATTCCATTTGAGCCCATTTAATGGAACGGCTTAAAAGTATATCCATTATTTTATTTTGTATATCAATTTTTTATTTTACATATCAAGTTTTAGTTATTGTAAAATGATTTTGCCATAGATGTTGAAAATATGTTAAGGTTTTATAAAATGATGATAATGATGGATTTTCTGTTTTTTTTTAATTTCCTGGAATGAATTCTTTATACCAATGGATCTACTAATCAGTATGAAAAAAAATTTTTGATGTATGAACTTTTGATCTGTTTACATTGGTTTTCATGTAGATTTCTTCATTGTGAACAAAATTAAATATCCTAAATTCCTAGCTTGGTCCCAAAGGAAGAATGATAGTAGAGGAAGGCAAAGCCCTGGAGAATCAGTCTTACAAAGAGTGACAGGATGAGCAAATGGAGGAGCCCTAAGCCAGCGGGATCCTTCATTAGAAGCCCTTGACCTTGTATAAGCAAACAGGTTGATGGTGGTATAACCTTATCTCTGTTGTGCATGTTTATATTTTGTGAGTTTGTCGTATCTTAAATATTATTTACAAAACAATACTATCATTGGTGGGTCTGTGGAGATAACCAAAGTTGTACCCTAATTGAAGAACTAATTACGTGTCATGTAGAATGTAATGGTACTACAAAAACGTGCTATTAAATTATGTTGGTAATTCTACCCTGGTATCTTCTTTACACCCAATACAGATGACACACACTTGTTCATTGTTTTTAATTCATACTTGGATCACTTTCTAGCATGATGTGAAATAAAGGAGGGACTTTAACCAATTGTTGAATTTTAAGCACAGGACACAAAGTTGGTCATTAAAAGTCCACATACAAAATTCCTATTTTTCTGAATAGTAGGTCTTAAAATTCAATTTGAGGGCATGTATTCTATGTATATACTAATTCTGATTTTGAATTGAGAGTAAATAATTTTGAGCAATGATAAGGTCATCACTTTTCTATGGTAAATAACAAGGCCAGTCTAATTAAGCTTATCACATTTCTTTTTATACCACTTCACATGTTTGGGATAAGCAAAATTATATTTATAAGGTTTTATGATACTTTTCTTCTCATGAGCTTAAACTTTACTGCCATTGACTGTAAGTATATTTAAGAAGTTAAAATGTTTGCAAAGATTTAAATAAAAAGTAGATCAATTTTCTCTCAAGTATTGGTTAGGAAAAGTCTTTTTGCAAATAATTCCCCCAAAGTATGCAATGACAGTGAACTAATACCTGCTCCTGTATGCAGAATGCATTTTTACTCATTATTTAACTTTCATAGTATTGTAAGGCATAGATAACTTTATTCCTATTTTATAGAAAATGAAGTAAAACTGTGTATCAAGCCACTAAGATAAAACTAATAAATTGAGAATTTATCTCACTTTGCCAAGAATAAAAATTTCTAATTTATAAATTAAAATAATTTTTTAAAACTTCATGGGAGTGCACAATGTGAGGGTGTTCAGCCCACCCCTGGGGTGAAGGGCTCAACTACAACTTGAACTTGACCTTAAGTGAAAACAATGTATCCTAAACTCCTACCCTCATATTAATCCGAAATTTAAAAAATTAAAAATGAAAGTAAGCACATTCAAACACTTTAGCAAGCAATTTTCATGCAAGTGGTATGTCTCTAGAAGTTGAAATAGGCTGAAGCTTTCAGAATCATAACTACCCTCAGGCAAAATACACTAGTAATAAGCCAGGTACAGTGGCTCATGGCTGTAAACCTAGCACTCCAGGAGGCTGAGGCAGGAGGATTGCTTGAGCTTAGTCGTTGAAGACCAGCCTGAGCAAGAGTGAGACGCCATCTCTACTAAAAAAAATAGAAAAACTAGCCAGGCATGGTGGTGTATGCCTCTAGTCCCAGCTACTCAGGAGGTTGGGATAGGAGGATCACATGAGCCCAGGAGTTTGCTGTTTGCTATGAGCGGTGATGACATCATGGGCACTCTACCCAGGGTGACAGTGAGACTCTGTCTCAAGAAAAAAAAAAAAGTAGTAAGCATGGAGCCATTTAAGTTGTGCCTTTTGAAAGATACTTTAAAAAGTTGAGAAACAAAACAACAACCTTTACGATAAGTAAAGCTTTTATGGAAGTAAACAGATTCAAACCATCAGAATAGCATAGTAGGGATATGTAGAATTACTTGAACTAAATGTGAATCTCATCTGTCTAGTGAGTTAGTTGTGTGGCCTGAGAGAAAATTCGTTTTCTTTCTATTTTCAGTGCTCACTAAATGCAGTACATTACAGGTTTCAATGCCATTTCCAAGGACAATTGTTCACATTTGGTCATAGATATTAATAAGAAAAGTTTTGCCATTTGATAGTTTGCCTTTAATTTTTAAAATATGCATTTTTCTCAAACTATGCAAGAATGTCCATGATATGGAGAAACCAAATGATGGGGAGTTCGATAATATTTTATAGGAATAGTATGAAAAAGAAAAGTATATTATTGATACATGTACAGAAAGTGTTTAAAATTTATTTAAGAAGTGTATTTTTTAAAACCAAAACATGACTAAATAATCCATGTCAATCTTAAATGAATAGAATACATGTGGAAAATTAGGTGCTTTACTATAGAGGTTATATGATATAGGGTACTTATAAATACATTGTTTCTTGAAAATTCTGTTGGGAATCTAAATTATAAAGTGTTCATAAGAGACATTTGAATGTATTTTTTAATTTATTAGATCCTTAACTGTACTATATTATAAAAGTTATAGAAAGAATTATCAAAGTATAACTAACATGTTTTTAAAAATCTAAAGATTATATGTTATAAAAAGTTAAGATGTTGGGCAGCACCTGTGGCTCAAAAGAGTAGGGCGCCAACCCCATATGCCGGAAGTGGTGGGTTCAAACCCAGCCCAGGCTAAAAACTGCCTAAAGGGGGAGGGGGAAGTGAAGGTGTTGCATCTTATGAGAGACCAGTTTCAAAATATGAATAAGAACTAAAGGAATTTTTTTTAATTCTGCAATACTAATTCTCTGTCAATTATTCCCAGTTTCTTTTTCTGAGAGGCAGAAAAATGAAAGAATGTAGACAGTCTCTATATCTGACATGAACTAATCATGGCACAGTTTAGAGGCTTATTTTTTAGTCTCCTAATTTTTAAATATTCTCTTTGTGTATTTCGTCTTTCCTCATTTATTTCATTATCCAAATACTTGTGAGAATCAAATTAACTATCCTATCCAATTTGATCATCACATTTAGCATATTCAGAGATTATTTCTTTGTAGAACATAATACTTAAGTTCTAAAAGTATCTCAGTTGTTTTAGAGGTATTATTTTGATCACAAATTTGCTATATTTTTTATGTCCAAAAATAGAAAATATGTTTTCTATTGTTTCACCAACTTATGCTATTTTCTAATTGGGAGTTAGTATTTGCATTATTCTGTTAATAATATGTCCATCTTTGCTTTTAATAGCTCTTCAGGGAAAGCAAAAGTAACCAGTCACTGAAAGCCTTTATAAGGTATCTTGTTTGCCTTACATGTTAGAGTGATAGCAAAAGTTTTCGAATCATTGTGGCCATTCCTTTGTAGGAGAATTATTCTTTTCTCTAAAATAATAATTATCAATCAATAGAATGTCCTAGCAGGAAAAAAAAATACAATTATTTTAATCTCAAGTGTGTTAAAATAATTGCCTGTACTCTGTTCTCCAAATGAAGAAAGATATAAATCACTTGATTTTATTGGATTTTTCAGAGTTTTATTCTACCCTAAGGCAGAGTCTAGGCAAGAAATATATTATGTCTAGCCTAAAATGGATTGAAGTTAATTCTCTATAATAATAAGTGCTATCCAAAATGATACATGATAAGAACTTAAGAGTTATAGATATGATTTCTGTAATCTCAAAATAAAACCAAGAAACGTCTGGGTGCTCATTTTCATAACCAGAAAAAGAAAATGTGTGACTTCTCTTAAATTATGTTTATTGTCAGACATTTTAACTAAAGAACATCAGCTAGAAAACATAAATCCCTCAGACCCAGCATGACAGAGATAAAAAATGCACAAATCTGGATCTGAATCTCAGTGACTGCTGATAATGACCATTATGTAGGTTCAGACATCCTGTGCAGAATATGGGGATCCCAGTTCCTTCAACATATAAGATCAAAGGGGATAGAAATTTGTTTGAAGTATAACTAAATTTCAGCACCTAAATTAAACCTCAAGGAGGGAAAAGGTTCTTCAGTAACTATCAGTCACCTCTAAAAATTAAGGAGAAAAATTTATAAACTACTGCCCAAAGGCCTAGTAAGGTTTGTGAATACACTTTACAAAATATGTGACCGTAAAGGAACCCTAAGATAAAGCCTTCAGTGGGAAAAGATTAGGTCCCATAGAGAAATGTCTGCAGATATATATGAACACAAAATAAGCAGTAAATATTTAGTCACGCTCATTTATCTATTAGAGTTCCATGTGGGTGATCCCATAAAGTTATTACAACAGATTGCATTAAATAATCAGAACTCATATCAACTAAAAACAAATGACAGCTTTCTAAATTAATTGAAGAGTAGAAATAAATGATAACATGAAGATAAGCGATTACTTCAATAGTGGTTTGTTAACGGATAAAATGAAAATTCTAATTACAGGTACAAGAAGTTGTGAACACTCGTGGAAACCACTTTTAAAATATATTTTCCAGTGTTCATAAAATTGAATAAATAAATGTGGAAAAATGAAAAGTCTAATATTCGACAGATTAATAACAGAAAAACCTGCAATTAATTAAAAGGCCTACTAAAATTAAGTGAACATCTGGCAATTAATTGCTTTTATTTGAGACAATAACTTCAGAGAACTGGCAAGAAGTTCTTCAGGTTACCTAGTCATATTTCAATTTAAATCTTCTACAAACCCTTCCAAGCCCCCCTTCCTTTTCATATAAAAGAATTCAAAAAAGTTCATTGATAGTTATACTATGATAAACATTAATAAAAACTAATATCTCAGCAATTCTTGTTCTTAAATTCTTAGTGTTTTATATTTCAAATAAATAACTTTTCTGTAAACTTATTGTTAGTACTTAACATTAATATAATTTTTTAAACACCACAGAATTTTATATTTAAAAAGTCTAGTGCACATGCTTTATTAAAAGAGAAAGGATATTTGATTCAAATATTAAAGACAACAGATATGTACTTTTAAGAAAGAACTCTTGAAAACCAATGAAAAGCTTCTGAGGAAGGTCTTTATTTCTTCATTGAAGAACAGTAGGATAGCAGATGGATATTCTTGTCATTAAAATGTTGTAAATGATCGAAGATAAATTTATACAATAAGAAAAAGAAGAGGTGAGATTTTGGTAGTCTTTGAAGGGTACATTTTGCAAAATATTGTTAGCCATACTACATTCCAGAGCATGTGCTGGTCCCAAACCCAATTTAAGTTTTAAATAATTCAGCTGATTCCCAGCGCTTTTATAGTATGATCATGACTGGGCCTTGATTTTTCAAAGTGCTTTGATAACAGCACCAGTCTTTATTTTTTTCTTCATGATGACCCCTTGATAACAGCAGAACCAGTATCAAATTTAATGTTCTTTCCTTAAACCATGAGAATGATTGACTCGGTTTCAGTATTAGGGATAAGGAGAAGGCAGACGTAACTGTCTACTCACTGCGAGATGTTAACACACACCCACAGTGGATTGCTGATGTATTTAAAAGGTAGCTCTTGGTCCATTGAATACCTCATGTTAGAATTAAAAAGTTGTGATCAGAGTGTCTTCACCAAGAAAAGAACAGGAAATGAAAGGTGGACAACTGGACAATTCTACAGGAAAAATTTGCACTTTAATTAATATTTAGTAGGGGGATGAGTCCTCAAACCATTGCTGATAGCTAATGGTTGTGAGACATTGACAACTAATGAAATGGATTTTCAAAATAGTCATTCACCTTGAATGATCAAAATTGGCTCTGAAACTTGGCTCCCATATTTGATTAAGAAGCAATCAGTGAATCATTTGTATGGTTTTATATACAAAGAAAAATTTTAAAACAGGTTCAGTGCTCTTTTCTGCTAAAATATGTTTAATGTTATTATGGGGAAAATGTAGTATAGTTTCATAGAAATCTGATTATAACAAAACCTTACATGATGTGAAGATGTTTAAAAGAATGCAAAATGGAAACTCAAGGACACAGAACTGCTTTGGCATTGTGGGCAAGAGTTACTCACGTAAAGGATGTATCTAAGTACTACAGAAAGGTTAATGAAAAGGAAGTGCAGTGTACACAAGCACTCTGAAATAAAAGCACATTTACTGCCATTAAAATGTTTTCGAAGATCAACCCTAATGGATAAAGAAAATATTAGAAACATAGGGAAAGGACAAATGTACATCCAAACATAAGCTAATACATTATTAATAACTGTTGATGACTGGAAATAACAGGATTTTAATAATTAAGTAATTTTTCATTGTCATTAAATTGAAATGTTAACAGGAGTAATCTCAGAAAATTTGGCTTGCTATGATCTTTAAGGCATTAAATTGAATATTGTGATTAATGTTCAAAGTATACAGTTTTTCAAATGGTAACAACGTTTCACTGAATTTAAAAAAGTAAATGAAGATGAGGTTAATGGGGGGAAAGGAAATGAATTATCCTCCAGTTGAATCATGAAATGGAGTTTATTTGTGCTTATTACTGTTTCTGGTGCGTAATAAGCAGTGGCAATCACTTCGATCATTATTGATAGTCAATTCAATTCATTCAGAAGATAAGAATAAAAATGAATATTCTACAAACTAGCTATTTAAAATAAACAATTTAAAAGTATTTCTTAATGTCATGAATTTTAATATAGCTACCAACCCATGTTATCATCAACAACAAATACAGCTCTGAAACCATATAGTTTCAAAATGAGTTACTAATACAATGTGTAATGCTGAACAGCCTATGATAAATACAGTAATGATAAATTCAGGTGGTGATTTTTTTTTTTTTGAGACAGAGCCTCAAGCTGTCCCCCTGGGTAGAGTGCTGTGGCATCACAGCTCACAGCAACCTCTAACTCCTGGGCTCAAGCGAGTCTCCTGCCTCAGCCTCCCAAGTAGCTGAGACCACAGATGCCCACCACAATGCCCAACTGTTTTT
>CAUYTI010021026.1:0-10004 GCA_963575145.1 Galago senegalensis
CTGTGGTCCCAGCTACTTGGGAGGCGGAGGCAGGAGACTTACTAGAGCCCAGGAGTTGGAGGTTGCTGTGAGCTGTAATGCCATGGCACTCTACCCAGGGGGACAGCTTGAGGCTCTGTCTCAAAAAAAAAAAAAAAAAAAGAAAAGAAAATGCACTCTTGCTTGCTCAGGGCCTGCAAAATTCCACTCTGCGATGACCTGGAGAACTTGCTAAACAGGCAGGCTCTCTGGTCTCACCACACCCTACCAAATCCAAAGCCTCAGGGGTAGGGCTTTCCTTTTTTTGTTGGGGTTTTGAGTTTTTTTGTTGTTGTTCACTTTATCATCTTTGATACAGTGTGGTGGCCTCATAGCTCACAGCAACCTCAAATTCTTGGGCACAAGCAATCCTCTTGCCTTAGCCTCTCCAGTTGCAGGAAGACGAGGCCCAAAGGAGAGAAAGAGCACCCAAACACCATGGTTATAAGAGGAAGGGCTTTACTCACCAGCCAGGAGCTTACATCACAGAAGAATTCCAAATGGCTGCACTCTCTGACTGGCTTGGTCTTTCCCTTCTTATTGACAATGAATAAGTTTCACCCCACAGGTACCCTTCTCATTGACCAGTTTGAATCACGTAGGAGATGCTATTCCAGCCCCTACAGAATTACAGGATTTCATAGAACTTGGAAATATCCAATTTCCAGGAAGTTAAGTTTACAAATTCCCAAGAGCTGAGTCACCATGGAGAGGACCCTGCTGGTGTATCCTTGTGGTCTCCTTGAGAAGACCTCTTCTTCTAGACCTCAACCTTCTCTGGTATCCTCTCACAGTAGCTGGGACTACATGTACCCACCACAACGCCCAGCTATTTTTAGATACAGGGGTCTCTCACTCTTTGCTCAGGCTGGCCTCAATTCCTGAGCTCAGGCAACCCACCTGCCTGGGCCTCCCCGAGTGCTAGGATTACAGGTGTGAGCCACCATGTTTTAAGTTCCCAGGTAAATCTGGTGCACAGCCGCTAGGGAAGCAGAAGGATGAATGTGGCCCCTGCCTGTAGAGGTTGCTGTGTTGGCCGCAGGATCTGCCCAGGATCTCGGATGGGCTGTTTCCATCCACAGAGGGCAGTTCCAGGCCCTCTGGGGCACCTTTCCAAGAACTTCTCCCTGTGGATGGAAACAGCCCCACCCAAGATCACGTGCCCTGGCTATGGGTGCCCTGCGCTGATGCCCGGTAGATACAAGGTAAGAAGGCCTGGCTCCTGATCTCAGTCATTGAAGGGCCACACCACAGGGGATCTCCACAGGGGATCAGCCAAAGTACCTGTTGGAACAGCCATTCACCTTCTCCCTCTGAGCCCTGTACCCCTCAAAAGTGGTGTTTCCTAGATCTCTCCCCAATGAGAGTCAAACTCAGGGTCTCTTTCCTGGTTCTATCTTAAAGAGTATACAGTATGATAGCAGAGACAAGTCACAGACATAAATTAAAAAAATTCAGAACAGAGTAAGTGTCCTAAAAGGTGTGTGCTAGCAAGGAACACAAGACTGGGGTGGAAGGATGGGGTTGAGGCAGAGGAATCAGGCCCTCAGCACAGGGCAGCCTCCAGCCAGGCTGTATGGAGAGGGCGTGTGAATCACTGGTAGAAGAGGAGGCTGGAGAGAAAGCCTTAAATGCCACGCTGAGCCATTTGCCTTCCATAGGCAATGGGAAATCATGAAAGGCTTAGAGCAGAAGAATAAGGAGATAATGATCCCAGCTCTACATCAGGCCCATTCACCTGGCAATTTATAAAACGGACAGGAGAGGGAATGATTGAGGGTAGGGGACCAATCCCCAAGCTGCCACAAATGTCCAAGTAAAAGAAAAGCAGGGGCTGGTATAAAGCAGGGTCCCCAACCATTTAGGCACCAGGGACCAGTTTTATGGAAGACCATTTTTCCACAGAATGGAGGAAGGGAGATGGTTTGGGGATGATTCAAGCACATTACATTTATTGTGCACTTTATTATTATTATATTGTAATATATAATGAAATAATTATACAGCTCACCATAATACAGCATCAGGGGGAGCCCTGAGCTTGTATTTCTGCAAGTAGATGGCCCCAGTGCTAACATCACCACCTCAGCTCCACCTCAGCTCGTCAGGCATGGGAGTCTCCTGAGGAGCATCCAGCCTAGGTCCCTCAGATGCGCAGTTTACAGTAGGGTTCATGCTTCTATGAGAATCTAACGCTACTGCAGCTCCAGCAGAAGGCAGCGCTCAGGTGGTGATACTGGCCCTGGGGAGCAGCTGTAAATACAGAGGAAGCTTCCCTTGCTGCCCTGCCTCTCACCTCCTGCTGTGTGCTCAGTCAGGTTCCTAACAGGCCATGGCCAGTACTGGACCAGTACCAGTCCAAAGATTGGGGAAAGAGATAGACCTAGGTTTCCAACCCCACCCAGCCACTTGCAACCTGCATCATCTCACCTCCCTGACTCACCCCACCTATAAAACAGAAATAACAGAGTTAAATCATAAAATCTGCAGTGCCTGGCACAATGCTGAGCACCCCATTAATGAAAGCCACACTTGTGAGATCGTGATTGTTTTCATCTGTGTCTGTATAAATGCCATTTATTACCCCAGCAAGAAGGTCCAGCCTTAGCTGCTGTGAAGACTGCCCTTGCAAAGTGATTCTTGGAAGTAATAATTTAATGAGGCCTTGGTTTCAAACACACCTGTTGTTTATTGAGGTGCTTAAACCTGAATCCTTTCTCTTATGAAGGGTTGCAAGTCATCTCCTTCCACCGTAACTGCTGCCCATGCCCTGTCGTTATGGCGACTGGTTTCCCAAACAGCCTTGCTGTTTCCTATTAATATAAACCTGTTCAGTTTCCTCATGTCCTCAAGTCCACAAGCCCTGTAGACAGCAGCAGGGTGATTTTTTAGAACTTGTGCAGAAAGAGGCACTGTCAACTCTTTAAATTTGCCAGTTGGCAGTGTGCTGCTTCTCCCCCAGAAACCCCCAGCCTGAGCATTAGCACAAGCCCGCATAGCCAAGTGCCACGAATGTTCCCACTAATTGGAAATCAGTGCCTCAGGATATCAGGTGGCACATCAGTCTCTGGCTGACATTAACCTTGCAAGGAAAGGAAGCAGAAGACAAAGCAGCACGCAGTGTGCATTTCACGCACCCAGTACAGCATGTTTAGGGGATTGTTGCATCATTTAAAAAATTATTTCAATGTTGGCAGGTGTAGCTTTTCCAGCAAATGTTCACTGTATGAACTCATTTGACACATGAAAATATTATTAAAACCAATGTTATTATTATGGCAAAATCTTAATGCTAGTGATCATATCTTCTTTGTTTCCAGAACTCCTCTCCCTCTTCACTACCCACTTTCTTTTTTGCCCCACTTGCTTTTACCAGTCTCTCTTCCCTGACCACAGCCCTAGATGAGAGAGGCAGCCACTGCTGGCAGTCTGCCCAGTATCTGTTCTCCCCTTTTTTCCTTTGCCAAAAGGACCTGATACCAGGTGGTGCCTGTGGCTTAAAGGAGTAGGAGGCCAGCTCCATATACCAGAGGTCGCAGGTTCAAACCCAGCCCTGGCCAAAAAGTGCAAAAAAAAAAAAAAAAAAAAAAAGACCCCGATACTTTGGGGATGGTATGTGCCAGCTAAAAGTCGTGGTTTCCCGGATTATTTTGCAGCCAGGTACACCCATGTCACACAGTTCTGGCCAGCAAGACTCAGCAAAGCTTACTGGGCTCTGGGAAACCTGCCATTTTGCAGATAAGGAATAGATCAGGCAGAATGCTGCTTTCTGCCCACCTTCTTCCTATCTAAAATAAGATGGTGCAGCATCTTGCAACCATGAGGATAAAATTCAACACTAAAGATGGCTGAGCAAAAAACCCAAAGGAACCCAGGTCCTTGATAGCATCCTTGAGTGGGTGTGGCTGCCTACCCCCAGACTTCTTGGGTAAACCCTCGACTTGCTAAATCCCAGTACTGTCATTGGTTACTGTTCAGGCAGCCAGACACAATAATTCCTAATTGGTACAAAAGGTGAGGAAGGTTCCCCCATTCAACAAATACCCACTGAGTGCCTCCTCTGTGCTGGGCACTGTGCAAAGCATGTGGGCTACAACAGTGAGTGAGTCAGCCAGATCCTTGAGCTCACAGAGTGAGGGAGTCAAGAGATAAATAATAAATGGACAAAACAACGGCAGACTGTGATGTTAGGAAGGAAATGGCCAGAGAGCCACTGGGAAGACTGGTCTTTCGGAGGAGGTGACATCTGAACTGAGAGCTGAAGGGGGAAGTGAAGTTGACCATATAAAGGGGGGTGGGGTGTGGGAGGAAGTACATTCCAGAGAGTGTGAGCTTGGTGACAGGAAAGAGCAGGGTGTATTCAAAGAGCAGAAAGGAATCCAGTGTGGCCACAATACCCCAAGTGAAAGAGAACAGAATAAACAGCCAGAGAAGCAAGAGAGAAATGCAGGGCCCTGGAGGCCAAGGAAAGGACTGGGATTTTATTCTACATACAGTGGAATGGGAAGCTATCAGAAGGCATTAAACCAGAGGGTGACAGGACCTGATACATGTACCTAAAAGATTGTTCTGTCTATGACATGAAGAATAAACTGTTAGGGGTGAAAGATGATGGTGGCTGGGGCTCAGGGCAGGCCAGTGGAAAGGAAGAGTAGACCTTCTCCCAAGAGGAGCTGCCTATGAGGTCCTTGTGTGTGGTTACAAGAAATTGCACTAGAATCCAGACAAGCAGATTAGAGAAAAGGAGGGTTAAATCTCTGAGATGGCAAGAAGGACTGAAGGTAAGTGACCAGAAGGAAAAATGAGAGAATTAACAGCAAATCTTTAGGGGGGGGTGTTTTTGTTTTTTTGGTTTTGGAGCTCAGAGTGAAATAATACTATTGTGTTGTGAGCTATTATGTGGGGACCTGTCACAGAGTATGAATTAGAAATTAACAGAACTGCCAGGAGGTGGTGAGATCATCGGGGTTCCAGTGCAGGGATTGTTAGTAGGTGCAGTCACCAACACTCATGGTTTTCTCCAGCAGTGCCAGGCAGCTCTGAAACGGGGATGTAAGGAGCAGAGGGGAAGGGTAACCTATGGCCTGAGATCGGCATGACAATGAACCCAGTGAATGTCGAGGAGGTAAGGTAATCTTAATTGCCAGGGTGGGAAGCACTGAAACATTTGTGAATGCATTAATTCTTCAGTGATTTCTATCCTCAATGTGGAAACTGCAACCCAGAGAGGCTAAGAAACTTGCTGAAGGTCACACAGCAGATAAATATCTGTTGGTAAAGTCAAATTTGTCAACCATTGAGCTATAGTTTCTCCAAACAAAGTAACAGGGAAGGTGATAGATGAAGAAAGTAGATTGAGGTCCAAGGATTGGAGGTCATGATGCTCCTGAAAAGCTGGCTCCTTGTACGGAAGGAAGGGCATGGTATTGGGAGCAGAGAGACCAGCCACGCCCTGTGGGTGTGGCTGTATCAAAGTGTGGTACAGTGGCTGGAGAAGACAGTCAGGCTCTTACTTGAATTTCCAGGCCAAAAGGCACCTAGCTGCTAGCCACCGACTCAGCTTTGCCTAATCACCCATGAAAATACCCATGAAGACACAGAAAAAGTCCAACACTCCACATCACCACAAGTGTAGATTAATAAACAACCTAACCTCAGAATCTAGGCGTAACTGGCACCAATCAAAAAGCAGATCCAGTTAGATTATGAAAAATCTACCCACTTCTGGGTTCACTTCATCATACACAAGCCACAAGGCAAGATGTAGGCAGACACCCCATACCTATCACATCTGACACGGAGACCCAGAGTTGTGTCTGGAGTGGCACTAGCCAGAACACTCACAGACAACCTGCCTGACCTCACAGGCATTTGAGACTCAGAGAGCTGGGCCCTAAAAACACACAAGGCCATGTTTCTGCATCCATAAAGAGACTGTAAATCCCAGAACACAAAGCAGCACGCTCAGCTGAGCCTGCTGCAGGGGAGAGTAGGGGAGGTAGGCAGGAAACATAGAGGAGTTGCGGATAGTGGAGATTGCATACAGTGCTTCATATATAATCTTCCTGAATTCAACTACATTTGCTAAATATTAAAAGAAAAAAGAGGAGAAAAAAATCTCTTCACTTACCCACCACTGTTCCCCTTGCTCTTTCTCCATTCAAACTAGACTTTGACTCCTACCACCTCCAGATGTTTTCCTAAACACTGAAGAACATGTGTTCATGCATTTAAAACCAGAAAAGTGCAGTTTTCTGCACAAAGACTGCTCATCTTGAATGAGCCCATCAGGTGGCTGGGATACATGTGATTCTCAGAGCATCCCCAAAGCCCTGCTGAAGACAGGCACAGGCCACTCACCACAGGGGAGGCGGTGGCCTACGGACGACAGAGCTGCAGCTCCCAGCCTTGTAAATGCTGGTAGGAGGTCCCACTTCAAATCATTAATATTTTCAAAAAAGCCTAAGACAGTTGGATTGGAAGAGGGTCCTAAATTCATGCACCATGGCCACCACCCAGGATTTAGAAACAAGAGGCCTGAATGCCCATCCTGGCTCTCCTGTTTCCAAGCTGGGTGACCTTGCTCAATCTCTTCATCTCACTGTGCCTCAGTTTTCTCATATGGTAAATGGTGATAACAACAGTTTATGAGGTCATTTGAGAAAGTGATGTGAACTAATGCTCAAAGGAAAAGTTCTCACAGGTAGTAGATGTTCAGTAAGTGCTACTTCAATCTAAATGATAAGGAAACAGGCCCAGTGTGAGGAAGTAACAGTGAAAATCCTCTCATTGTCTCCAAATGTTCATAATGCTTGTGCTCACAAACACATTTATATTAGTTTGCTGGGGCTGCTATAGCAAAGTACCCCCAAATTGCATGGTTTAAACAACAGAATTCTATTGTCTCCTAGTTTTGGAGGCTAGAAGTCCAAAAAAGTGCTGGCAGGGTTGGTTCCTTCTGACCCTGACAGAGCATCTGACCCACGTGTCTCTTGGGGCTTCTGTTGAGTTGCTGCCCTTGGTGCCCCATGGCTTGTAAGCATCACCCCATCTCTGCCTTCATCTTCATATGGGATTCTCTGTGCATATTTGTCTCTGTCCCCAAATTTCCATTCTTCATAAAGATACCAGTCCAATTGGAGTAGGACCCACCCTCATGACTTCATTTTAACTGAGTTACCTCTCTAACAGCCTCCTTTCACATTCAGAGGACTGGGGGGTTAGGACTTCAAAATGAGTTTTGGTGAGACACAATTAGTCCATGTTCACATTCCAAAAGAGCTTTATCGTGAGCCACATGGAAGTGGTTGAGCATGGGTGGGAGGAGGGGTGAGTAAGGGCTTCTGGTGGCCAGACTAGCAAAGGCTAGATCACAATTTGGGCTCAGGGTACACCCTTCAAGTCTGCTCTGCAAGGGAGAGCTCATTCTGCATTCAGACTGACCAGAGAAGGGCTGAAAGAGTCCTCAGAGGGGTAGGATGTTGCAGCAGAAGCCAAAAGGTCTTCTCTGAATGGCTGGACATAGAAATTCCTGGGAGGAATAGCCAGGCACTAACATCCAAGAACAGTTCAGACACCCAACTTCACTAAAAGGCAGAATGGCCTTATCAACAGGAAGATAGTGTGGGTCACAGGTGCACAGATCTCAAGACATCTAGGGATCTGAGCTGAAGGGATTGCGAAGGATAGGACTCAAAAAAGAGATGACAAGAAAGACTAAGCTTCATTTGCACAGTTAGATCATTCATCCATTCACTCATTTTCATCGTCATTTAACAAATGTGTGGTAGATGCCAAGCACACAACATCAACAATGTGGTTCCCAACACGGAAGAGCTCACAGACTTACTGGAGAGACAGAAACAGGAACCAGCCTCGGCAAGGCAACATGGCAGGGGCTATCTATCACTGGGCTCTCAGAGAGCCTGGAGAGCTGGTAGCAGGATGGGATACCCTGCTTAGAAGGCAAGGGCCATGAAAATGGGAGACTTCTTAAACCTTTATAAATGACCTAGGTTTGTTACCACCCGTTCCTTGTAGTGATTTTTGCAAAGCAACCCTTATGACAAAGAGATTTCTGTTTGATAAAAGGAGCACAAGGAAGGTGGGGATGTTTTCTTACTATGCAACCAATCAGGTAGATAAGAACCCAAAAAAGATGAGGAGGTGAAACTGATGAGTTAAGAGAACATCGTCTCTGGCATCTACAAGAAGAAATAGACACATAGAAGTTTTAGGATATTTATTCAAAAGAGAGCACTCCAGGGCCTACTATAGCTAGGCACGTTGTTAGGTACAGGGAAAGAATGGTGACTGTAAAGACCCCCCTACATGACCACAGCTTCCTCATATCAAGAGGGGTTTTGACACTCATCCTTGAGAGGGGCAAACATTAGTCAAAAATTATTTGAAAATATAACTGCAAATTGTAACGGGTATGCAGAGGGGTGGGGGCAGAATGGGTTTATCCAACAAGAATAAGCCCAGCTGGGCTCTCTACAGGGGCTTTCTTCTCAGGGAAAGAATCAAGAAAGCTGGACACCTCCTTCCTGCACTTTGCCCGGCTGCTGGGGGTGGGGAGAGGTGGAGGGAACTGTAGGCAGTGCCTGCCTCCTCACTGGGCTCTTGCAGAGGTCTGTACACACACTGGTTCCTTCTCTGGCAGAACAAACTGCTTAGTCCCCTGAACTCCTCCAAGACTTCCTTCGTGCCCCTCAAATATGGACCATTATGACCTGAAGTGTGTCCCCTGAAGCAGGTCAAGGAAGGCAGCTCACTCATCTTTGGACCAGATATTCTTTGTGCCAATGAACGAAAGAGGAAATAAATGGGTTTTTTTGTTATTTGTTTTTTTGTTTGTTTTTGGCTGGGGCTGGGTTTGAACCCGCCACCTCTGGCATATGGGGCCGGCACCCTACTCCTTTGAGACACAGGCACCGCCCACAAATAAATGTTTTTTATCTTTTGTCTGTCAACATAGGGAAACAAAGATCAAGAATAACATCTTCAAAGCACTATCAAAATGAATCAAGGTCAGCAAATACAAACATCAAACTGGAACCAATGAGATGATTTTTAATAGGAATAAATGTAAAAAGCCCAAATTTGAGTTACTGAAATCAAAACTATAATTCAGGATTCATGGGGCGAAAAACCTCATTCATTCAACAAAGATGTTTTTGAGTGCCACCTATATTCCAGTTACTGTTCTAGGTGCTGGGTACATAGCAGAGAAAATATAGACAATATCCCTGACATCATAGAACTTAAATTTGATTAAAAAGAAAGATCTAAGGGTTTTAGATCTCATCACAAGCTCACTGTGAGGCATCAAGACAATATGGCAACAATAGCAGGAGAAGAAAGAATCCCTAACTTGACTTACCTGCACCAGCAGAGCTCTGTTCAATGGCCATATCAGAGTGTGCCTCAAGTTGCCCTGTGTTGCTATTCGGCCGACATCTGTACTCTGGAGCTAACCATATGAAAAGGAGCTTTGACAAACCTGACAATGTGTTTAGAGGAATGTGGTCAGGCCCACAAAAGGTATGAGAATGATGGAAGGGATTACATGTGGTTGGCCTGGAGGCCCAATAGTAACAGCAGGTGCAAGAGCCAAGGACTGAACGCTATCTGACGCTATCTGAGCAAGACTTGATCACTCTGGTTCAGAACCTGGGTATAAATTACCAGGGAGCAGAAAGAGTCTTAAAGGGGAGCTGCCACCTCCCCCCCCACACACACAAAGGTGTGGGAAGGCCTCCTTCCGTGAGGAAGAGATATTCCATCCTCAGGGATGGTGCTGAAGAAAATTGTGCTGTCAGTAGTGCCAAAGAAGATGAAATAATCATCAGAGAAATGCAAATCAAAACTACTCTGAGGTATCATTTAACTCCAGTGAGATTAGCCCATATCACAAAATCCCAAAACCAGAGATGCTGGCGTGGATGTGGAGAAAAGGGAACACTCCTACACTGCTGGTGGGA
>CAUYTI010021028.1:0-22383 GCA_963575145.1 Galago senegalensis
CTACAACCAAAAAATAGCCAGGTGTTGTGGTGGGCGCCTATAGTCCCAGCTACTTGGGAGGCAGAGGCAGGAGACTCGCTTGAGCCCAGGAGTTGGAGGTTGCTGTGAGCTGAGATGCCACGGCACTCTACCCAGGGGGACAGCTTGAGGCTCTGTCTCAAAAAAAAAAAAAAATGACTAAACTGATAAGTGAGTTCATCAAAATAAAGGAATCAACATACAAAAATCAGTTTTATTTCTATACACTGGCAATCAATAATCCCTAACGAAATAAGAAAGCTGTTTTATTCACAATATGGCATTTAGAAGAATAAAATGTTTAGGGAGAAATTTAACAAAAGAAGTGCAAAACACAGTCTGAAAACCATAAAACTTTGTTCAAAGAAATCAAGAGGATTTAATAAATGAAGATGCATTGCATTGTCCTGGATTGGAAGATCCGTACTATCACGATGGCAATTCTGCACAAATTGATCTAAGACTCCATGTGATCGCTATTAAAATCCCATTTGACTTGTTTTGCAGAAATTGACAAGCTGATCTAAAATTCATGTAGAGGCTTGGTGCCTGTGGCTCAAGCGGCTAAGGCGCCAGCCACATGCACCTGAGCTGGCAGGTTCAAATCCAGCCTGGGCCTGCCAAACAACAATGATGGCTGCAACCAAAAAATATAGCCAGGCGTGGTGGTGGGCACCTGTAGTCCCAGCTCGTGGGAGGCTGAGGCAAGAGAATCGCTTGAGCCCAGGAGTTGGAGGTTGCTGTGAGCTGTGACACCACGGCACTCTACCCAGGGCAATAGCTTGAGGCTCTGTCTCAAAAAAAATAAAATAAAATAAAATTCATGTAGAAATGCAAAGGACACCAGTAGCTGAAACAATCCAAAGAATGCAGAATGAAGTTGAAGGACTCATACATCCTGATGTCAAAACTTACTTTAGCGCTCCTGTGATCAAGAGAGTGTGGATCTGACATAAGGATAGACATTTAAATCAATGGAAGAGAACTGAGGGTTAAAAAATAAGCCTATTGGGTGCATTGCTTGAGCTCAGGAGTTGGAGACCAGCCTGAGCAAGAGTGAGACCCTGTCTCTCCTAAAAATAGAAAAACTAGGTTGCGGCAGGAGCCTGTAGTTCCAACTGCTCAGGGGGGCTGAGGAAGGATTGCTTGAGCCCAAGAGTTTGAGGTTGCTGTGAGCTATGATGACACCTGGCACTGTAACCAGGGTGACAGAGTGAGACTCTGTCAGGAAGAGAGAAAGGAAGGAAGGGAGGGAGGGAAGAAAGGAGGGAGAGAGGGAAGGACGGAGGGAGGGAAGAAAGGCTATACATTCATGGTCAACTAATTTTTGAAAGGGAACCCAGAAAATCCAACTGAGGAAAGGATATCTTTTCAACAAATGGCGTTAGGACAATTGGACAGCCACATGCAAAGGACTAAATTTGGACCCTTCCCCCACACGATACACAAAATTTAGCTCAAAATGGATCACAGCCCCTAATGTAAGAGCTAAAACTGTAAGCCTCTTAGAAGAAAACAGGTGAGTAAATTTTAGTGGGTTTCTTAGGCAATGATATCTCAAAAATACAGAAGAAAATCCTGATCAACCGGACCTCCTTACTCCCTCTAGTGGATCTAAAATAACCGTATTTATAACTGTTCCACCTTTTCTCAAACAATAGTAACAGATTTTACAATCACCGCTCCGATCAGTGGCCTTGTAATGTTCATTACGGGGAACTACATTAATTTGGCTTTCTGTGCAGCATGCCAAGAAGGGGCAGGAAGGCGTTTTCGGGGGTGATGGAAATGCCCTGTATCTTGATGGTGGTGGTAGCTAAAAACTGTAACCTATTTATCAAAACCGATGGGTTCCAAGGCTTCCAGTCTGTGTACGTATTCCACTGTATGTAAATTTTACTTCAATAAAGATTTTATTTCACAAAGCGACTGCTCTGGGGAGTGGCATGAGAGGAAAAGTGAGCCCAGTTGCTACACTATTCACGAGAAGCCTTTTGGTACTTCTTAAAAATGTTAAAAGCATGTGTATAAATTACTTTAAGCTTTTTAAGTTTGGAAAAATCGAGCACATGTCTAATTTGAAGCTCCTTCTTATCCTTGCTTCACAGGAGAAGAAGATGAGAAGAAATGTGCTATTGGAGAGGGTATCATTTAGCATCAGTAAGAAGGCTCCCCCTCTTCCTTCCCTGGTGTTCCCCCAGCGTCAGAGCGCCGTCCGGGGAGACCCCCCAGGCGGTCCAGGGGCAGGTTCTGAGTCAGAAGAAGACTCGCTCTTGAACGCTGCAATAGACATCAAGTTGGAATCATCTATTCCCTGTCGTGGGGCTACTGTACCAAACTCAGAATCTCTAAAAAATGAAAGTCAGAATCTCCAAAGCTTCAGTTTTTGAATGCTAAAGCTTATTTGCATATCAATATCGCCCCAGGACAGTAGGCAGAATTAGAAAATTAAGGAACTGCATTAGAAGGGAGGGAAAGAAGTAGGGCAAATGGAGGGAAGTCTGGAGCTCCCCTCTGTCACCCAGCCACGTCCCTAAATAAAGAGCGAGACCGAGGACAGCCTGGCTGCTGAATTTTGACAATACCCTTGCCCCAGCTGTATTTACTAACTGAGGGACAAACAAACCTTTCTCATTAAGAAATACACATCTGCGCGGCATCACTCCCCCTAGTGGATCTGAAAACAACCGCGTTGGTAAGAATGTCATCTTTTTGTAGAGTAACAGTGAAAGAAATTTTCACAATCATTACTCCGACCAGTGGTTACTTCAGTGGTCACTACGGTGAAATCAATTTTGCTTTTCGGTGTGAGGATGCTTTTTTTTTCCATATCCACTCCTCTAAGAAAAGGGTACTTGACATTTATCAGAATAATTAAGCCCTCATAAATCAGACAATGATAGACATTTCCAACATCCCTTACGAGGATAAAAATTTGAAAACTATTAAAGTAGTATTATTCTCAGCATAAATCATAAATAAGTCCAAGAATTTCACAGTCACTTTTGAGTGACGGGTGACTGAGAGAGCCATTTGAACAGCCTCTTAGCCCACAAAGTGCTCGAAATGGGGCTAGCAATCCTTTTTAATAAGTAATAATTCAAGTTTCACATCTACTTGTTTTATAAAGTAAATTTTCAAATAGATTGTGGTGATTCATTGGACCCTCACATTTTAAAGCTTGGGGAGGGGGCCCATTTTGTGATGCTGTGACTACGTCTTATGTTTGGGGGCATCTGTGGAACATTTAAATAACAAAGTGAGACGTTTTTGTCGGCTTGCCTGTCGAGTCTGTCACAACTCAGTTGGTTAGTCATAGATGCCACCGCCAGGGAACAGGGACCCAAAATGGACCAAAGATAATGGCATTCGGCGGAGCCGATCTCAACAGCCTAATCCTAGGGAAATTTTAATGACTAGACAGCAAGTTCTGCTGTTAGATGATCTGGGACTGGTTTTACTATTGCAAATAACTGAACAGAGTCTCACATATCTTTTTAAAATGAAGAATTTGAACTGACAACACATCTTAGAAGGGTGAGCTCTTACAGAAGTGGATTTAGGTAAAATATTGATGACAAGGTTTCCTATGTCGGGGAAATAACATTTAACGGCACGTAAAGAGACACATCTCCCACCAAAATCTCATGCCACTGCCATCAACAACCCCACAGAGGCTCAGCTACCTAAAATGGAAATGAAAATATAATGTATGGAAATATTCTCTTAGAAAAACTCCTTAAGGCTTCACATGTATTAATGTATTAGTTTGCAAACATTAAGATCAAAGCCAGAGCAACAAATACATCCTAGAAAGTTTTTCGTCAGATTTTTATTAACGATATACAAGTAGCAGGGCATAAAAAATTAATGGGCTCAAGCCTTGAAATGTCAAACCCAATGATCTCAACCCACACTCACCTCCTTCCTTTTTTGTTTCAGTCTTGCTGGCTCTGGGTCTTCTTGCCTTGAGCGACTCTACACGGTTTTTTAAAAAGGAGAAAGAAAGGTTAACAGATGGTTTAAGAGCCCCTCATCTGTTGCAGTAAGTTAAAAAATAGCAAAGGAAGGAGAATAGGATCCAAGGTGTCAGAACTTCGAGTCCTAAATCCATAGATGTGTAATTTCAAGCCTTTAGGCTTACCCAATAAACTGCTAAATATTCGGTTTTAAATAAAATCTACTGTAGTTTTTTTTTTTAAAAAAAAAGCAATTTACTTATGGCTAACTCCGAAGTTTAAAAACAAGTTTCTATTCTTTTTTAAGTATTCAAAACGCTGTACTTTGCCCTTGCACCCTCGTTAGGCCGTCTGTTTTCCCGTCTGCACCCGTGCCGCTGATTTCCAGGCAGCCCAGCCCATCCCGAAGAGAAGCAGCCACACCAACACCAACACGGGCTTATGCGTGGTGCGTATTTTCCCTTCCTGGACCCCCAAATAGCCTGCCATGGTGAGCTTTCAGTCCCCAGATCGCTTGGACAGCCAATATATTGTTCTGTGCACCACCTCTGGCTCAGAAATACACTAGCGCGTGAGGCAGGGCGCCTTCCTTCCATGCTGACACTCAAAGGGCCAAAAAAAGTACAGGAAGAAGGAATGAAACGTAATGATGTCTGACCTTGAAATTCCAAAAGACAAATGTTGCTTCTTTCAACTAGATTGATTAGTGACACATTTTAAACAGACAGAATGAAGGGTGACCCCAAATGCATCTATGTAAAGAGAGGACAGTGGCAGACACCACTGTTAAAGGACCAGGACTGGGACGCTGATGATGGGAGAGGAGGCAGCTTCACTCTTGACAGAAGAATGAGAGTCCTTCTGGGCAAAGGGAGAGTCCTTGACCAGTGGGACAAGGTCTGTAACTACAGTGCTGGCCCCTGCCCTCCATCAGGCACCCGACTGTCCCACAGCAGCTTCGGATGTAGAAACTGTCACTAGCCTGTCCTTCCTCAGCACATCTGCCCCCTTACAAAGATCTGCCAGCCCAGATGCTCCTCTTATCACTCCCTCCTTCTCACCACCGCCAAAGCCTCTCTGCTGTCAGTAAGAAACAAGAAGGGAAAAAGAACAAAATGAAAAGAAAGTAGTAATGAAGAGAAACAAGTGAGTGGGCTGGGCGTGGGGCTCACACCTGTAATCCAGCACTCTGGGAGGCCGAGGCGGATGGATTGCCTGAGGGAGTCAGGTGTTGGAGACAAGCCCGAGCAAGAGTGAGACCTCATCTCTATTAAAAATAAAAACACTAACCAGGCATGGTGGTGGGTACCTGACATCCCAGCTACTCGGGAGGCTGAGGCAGGGGGATCACTTGAGCCTGAGAGTTTGAGGTTGCTGTGAGCTATGATGACACCACGGCACTCTACCCAGGGTGACAGAGTGAGACTCTGGTTCAAAAAGAAAAACAAAAAACAAATAAAGGCAGAAAGATGTACAGAAAATAAGAGTCCGTTATAATTCCTAGTTTTATTCATGTGAAGAACTTAGTGAATGCCAGTGTCATTTCTTGAGATGGGAGAAACCAGGGGAGTACAGGAAGGAACCCCAGAGCTTGTCTGGGGACACACAAAGTGCGGTGTGTCAATTCAGAGGACCAGGACAAGACTGTAAGAAGAGGTGGCTGGACACAGGTGTCAGAAACCCTGGGGCGAAGTCCTGACTGCAGATAGGATGAGAGTAATTTGTCATTTATGCAATGATCGGGAAAGGTGAATCCAGACAGACAGAAAGCAGACCAGTGGGCCCGAGGGCCTTTGGAGAGGAGGGAATGGGGCGGGACTGCTGCTTGGAGGCACAGGGCTTCCTTCTGGGGATAAAGAAAATGTCTTGGAACCAGCTAGCGGTAATAGTGGCACAACATCACGGACATTATTTAGTAAATGCCACTGAATTGTACATTTTCAAGTGATTGATGATTAATTGTATCTTATGTGGATTGTACCTCATTAAAACAAGGACTAAAACATTTCAGACAGACAGGAGGAATAAGTTTTGAGATCTATTGCACCACGGGGTGATGGCAGTCCATAACATCACAAAATACCTAAGAGTAAATTTCAAATGGGTCACCATTTAAAAAAAATGATAGGGACACAGTTCAATTTATCATCACCGAGATGTGGAAACAACCCAAGTGCCCGTCAGCCCATGAGCGGAATAATAACTGTGGTGTGTGCACCGCATGAAATACTATTCAGCCGTAAAAAGCTGGAGACTTTGTATCTTTTGTATTAACCTGGATGGAGACATCCTTCTCAGCAAAGCATCACGAAAATGGAAAAGCAAGTAGCAATGTATTCAACGCTAATATGAAGTCAGTAGACGATCTAATACACACCCCCACAAGAGGAAAACTCAATTCAGTTCAAGTTGGGGGAGGAGGAAGAGGGGGCATGGGGTGCTCCCATCTGATGGGCACAGTGCAGGGGTACACGGCCCACCTCCCGGGTACAGGACACAGCTACAACAGGGACCTCACCTAACAAACGTAAAATTGTAACCTAATCATTTGTACCCTCATAGTAATCTGAAAATTTTTTAAAAAATCAATGGATACCAAAAACAATAAAAGGTAGGTAACAGAGGTGGCGGATGTGTTGCTTAGCTTGATTTAATCATTCTGCATTTTGTGTGTGTGTGTGTATCAGACATAACATGTGTACCCCATAAATGTATGCAATTATAATTTGTCAATCAAAAATAACATGAATAAGGCCAGGTGTGGTGGCTCATGCCTGTAATCCCAGAATTCCGGGAGGCCAAGGTGGGTGGATTGCTTGAGCCCCATCTGTACTAAAAAATAAAAAAATTAGTCAGGCATTGTGGTGGGCGCCTGTAGTCCCAGCTACTTGGGAGGCTGAAGCAAGAAGATCACTTGAGCCCAGGAATCTGAGGCTGCTGTGAGTGATAATGTCACGGCACTCCACTGAGGGTAAAATAATAATAATAACATTAATAATGAAAAGGAAAAGAGTAAAAAAATGAAATCATCTGGGCATCATAAGCACATAGAGGCTATTTAAAGCCAGGGGTTGAATGAGGGCAGCCACAGCCTGAGAGGAGACAGAGGTCTGAGGTCAGAAGAGGAGCGAGGCAGGCAGAAGAGGTGGAGAAGGACCAGGCAGCCAGAAAAAGGAAACACCAGGAGAGCATAGGGTCCCTGAGTTCAAGAAAAGACTGTGGGGAAAGAAGATCATGGGAATCTATCACATCTGCTAGGAGCTCAAGTAAGATGAGGACCAAGAACTAACAGCTGAAGTTGGCAGGGCACAAGCGTTTCAGAGAAACGGCAGGGATAAAATTCTGATTATAGTAGTTTAAAGAGAAAATCTGGGGAGGAAGTGGGTTATGAAATGTGTACTTGGGCTTTATTCTAATCAGGTATAGTAAAGCAGGCAGATACAGAAATGATCGTCGTGGAGGAAGAGATTTGTACTCACAGATACCTAAAAACAGAAGACACTTGACTCCGGGCGGTAGGACGGCAGCAGAGGGGACAGAGGCAGCACCAGGGTTGGGAGAGAGGGAAGAGCTCGGGCATGGAGCCTTTATTGGGGTTTTCATGGGCAGGAATGGCCAGGTCCAGGTAGATACCCTGAGCACCCCTAGGACTGGATAGTTTGAATAATTCCTGCCAGCCCTGGGCTAGCGGAATGGGCCCCAGCTGTCCAGGACCTGGCTGGGGGTGGGGGAGGATAGAAGAATATTGGCTTGGCATGTGAAAATTTGATAAAGGAGGTGACTGGGGGCTTGGGCTCTGCATTGGTTGGTTTGCAGCACATGCTTGGGGTCTGGGGGGTCTCTAGGAGTTAGCTAGCTCTGGAAGGGGCAGTAACTGCAGGATCAAGGCCCTAAATGCCAGACCATCAAGAATATAGCAGATCAGAAAATGGTCAGTACAGGGTGGAAGTGGTAAGTCTACCCAGCTCCTGAGAAGCTGCACGAAAGGGGAGCAGAGAGGTACAGTTGTAGGTGGGGAAGACTTGGGAACGTGTCTATGCTGGGACAGAAGGGTTGGTTTGTTTGTTTGAGACGGAATCTCCCTATGTCACCCTCTGTAGAGTGCTGTAGCACCACAGCTCATAGCAACCTCAAACTCTTGGGCTTAAACTATTCTTTCACCTCAGCCTCCCAAGTAGCAGGGACTACAGGCACCCGCCACAACACCTGGCTATTTTTTTGTTGCACCGAACGCACCACCTTCAGTGTATGTGGCCGGCGTCCTATTCACTGAGCTACGGGTGCCAAGCTCTCTCTTCCCACTTGGATGAAATCTTCCTGGCCCTTTTTAGGTAACTAGAAATAGCACTACCTGTAATGTGTGCAGTCCAGAACTATACCCGCTTCTTAGAATGCACCCAGATCCCTCAACCAATGCCGCAGTAATTTGGCCCAACTTTAATTTTATGACCATAACAGAAATACAGACCCGTTTCCCCAGCTGGTTCACTCTGCCTCTCTCTGAAACTGCTGTTCCATGCCATCTCCTCCAATCTACAATCCCCTCTCCCCTGCTCCTGCTCACCTGGTGACCTTGTTTTTTATTTCCCTGACAAACTGGAAGTGATAAAGTGAGAAGCATCTCATCAAATTACACCCACCAGCCTCCCTGCCTCTGTTCCCACCCTGGCTCTCTGCCTGCTGGAAGCACCCCCACCTGCTCACTGCACCCCACTCCTCCCCCTGTTCAGTGGCTCATCCCTTCATTCTCCCACCCATCAGTTTTTCTCTCAAATCCTTCTTTCTGGCTCGGCGCCTGTGGCTCAAGCGGCTAAGGCGCCAGCCACCTACACCCAAGGTGGTGGGTTCAAATCCAGCCTGGGCCCACCAAACAACAACGACGGCTGCAACCAAAAAATATCCAGGCATTGTGGCGGGTGCCTGTGGTCCCAGCTACTTGGGAGGCTGAGGCAGGAGACTTGCTTGAGCCCAGGAGTTGCTGTGAGCTGTGATGCCATGGCACTCTAGCCAGGGGAATTGACAGCTCAAGGCTCCTGTCTCCAAAAACTAATCCTTCTTTCCCAGGCTCAGCACCCATAGCATAGTGATTATGGTGCCAGCCACATACACCCAGGCTGGCAGGTTCGAACCTGACATGAGCCAGCTAAGCAACAATGACAACTGCAAGCAAAAAATACCTGGGTGTTGTGGCGGGCACCTGTAAACCCAGCCCAAGAGTCTGAGTTTGCTGCGAGCTGTGACACTGCCACGGCACTCTACCGAGGGCAACATAATGAGACTCCGTCTCAAAAAAAAAAAAAAAATGAGAATAGAGATTGTTTCCAGGAAGTAGAATTATGCATGGTCTTTGCTAACTTCTTTATATTTGGGAGGATTTTCATAAAGTTTTGCAAAGAGTATGTATTTCAATATATAAACAGATAACAAATAATAAAAATAGTCAAGCTCTTTCAAAAACAATGGGGGGGGGCAGCAAGACAAGGCTTTGTTGGGAAAGAAAACAACTAACCCAATTTCCTGCCAAAAAACTGGCATCCTAAATGTGGATGCTTTCTTGACTATTAATTTGGGTATTGAAGAGAACTCTCACTAACGAATCGCACGGGGAAAATGAACAGCAGCACACCGCTGGGAAGCACACCAGAGAGGAATCCGCACAGCCACTTAAAACATAAAAGGACGTCATCACAGGATGTGTGGGTCCTCTTGGGAGACCTTCAGGTGAATGATTGAAGGTAATCTGGCAGCCGTCCCCAGAAGGTGGTGCAAAGAGGAACATTCCTACGAGATCACTCCACAAAATAATATAGCACAAGACGGGGCAAGCCTTAGAAAGGCTCCCGATGCTTATTCAGAAACCCACGTGAGCCTGGCCGCCCATTTCCTTTGGTCTGCAGCCCTGCTCTGCTCCCTGACGGGTGGGCTGGATGGGCCTGCAGCTCCTTCCTTGTCACGGGCAGACTGAGCACAGGGGTGTGATTTGGAAGGGGATGGGCACCTCTGGCTTTGTAGGCGCTGTGGTCAGCAGGGAATGGGAGTCCTGCTCCCCCTGGGCAGCCACTCCGGCTGATGGCCGGTGCTCTTTTTACTTTTTTCTATGTAAGTATATTTTTATACCCTTAACCACCCCCACCTTATCCCCCCCGCCATACTACGCTTCCCGACCTCTGGTGACCATCTCTGTCTTCATACAATCAATTGTTTTCATATTTCAATTTCATTTCAGTGAGAACATATGAGATTTCTCTTTCTGTGCTGACTTGGTTCACTTAACGCAATGTTCTCTAGTTCCACCCGCAGTGTTACAGACAGCAGGATTTCTTTCTTCTCATGGCTATATAATATTCCGTCGTGTCTGGGTACCACAATTCCCTTATCCCCCCATCCATCGATGACACTGAGGTTGATTCTACCCCTGCTCACATGAGTAGTGCTATGGCCGGTGCTCTTGATCGGTTCCCTCTGTCACTCACAGTTGCTTTATCGAAAAACCGAATCTTCCACAAACGTCAGTGTGTTGGGACTCGACGTCTGTAAGTTTGGTCAAGGAAGACCAACAAGAAATGCCTGAGAAGTTTACACAGATGTGCCACCCTTTGGTCTGTTTGCACTAAATCTTGCCTTAAGTTTTTGTTGGAAGACACGGAGAAGGTACTTGATAGAAAGACCCTTCACCTCCTTCCACTTTAAATTTCGAGGATGATAAATTACCGTGAAATTAATTTAGGCTTACTATTACATTTTTACTGCCAGTCCTGAGCCAAGGACATTTTTGTGTTAAAGTCTTTGTAGACGAAACGTTTTATATGCCTGAAATACCTCTGCGTATAATACTGGTATTGGAAAAATCTATTAATATTTTGTAAAACGATATGTCTGGTATGGCGTTTGGTTTTTTTCTGGGGGAAAAGAACATAATTCTGCAATATGCTAAGAAGTCTACTGGACCGCGCACGCACGACAGATAATCCCAGTAGGTAGAGGTAAAGCCCTTCGCGAGTAGGCAACTGTATTTGAAAAGATAATTTCTGATGTAATTGGAATTGGAAGGGGGATTCTTAAGACTCTCTCTCAAAAAAAAAAAAAAAGAAAGAAAAAGAACCACTTTTCTGAATACTTTGTTTTTGAGGCAGAAACAAATTAACTCCTAAAGCCATCCAGCCTGCACAAAGGGAATCAGGGGTTCTCCCTGGGATTCAGTTCTAACAGGGTTTTCAGCACATTCCAGCTTAATTGTGTATTTCAGACACTTGCCAACCGGGTAACCATGGTGTAAGCGAGGAGGCTTCTGCTTTGCCTGACCTTGTTTAAGAAGAGGAAGTCACATTCTTTCAGAGAGCGAGACCCGGAGTACTCAGGCTTTAATCTTTCAAACTCCCATCTTCTCAGGGCACCCTGCACTTTCATCAATGCTTGTCTCATAGTCATGCCTCTTATAGTTTTATAATTTTTTTAAAAGGCAATCCTAAAAGAGTTTAGGGCATCGGTATCCATTTTCCATTAAGGAAAGTGTCAAAACGACGGATGCTGTTACTATAGAGTCGCCACCATGACAACAGTTTTAATTTTAAACCCATTTTCCCCATTCTGATGATATTAGAACTTCACCCATGGCACTAGTACCTTATAACTTTCATTTTTAATTAAAGAAGTTAAATTGGCAACAGAAAACACTTTGCTTTCACATTGGCTTTGCTAATAAAAAGTGAAAAGCTGAAAACAGCATACCTGTGGATAAAATCAAGTTCCGAATTCCATTTTCACCTGGACCTCATACGAAGGTCTATGCTTATGACGATCTAAAATAAAAGGAACAAAGAAAAATGAAAATATCGTAGAACCAACTTCTTGGGCTGGCTGCTAGTCTAAGTTAGAGTAGATATTTTCACAGTTTCATCATTACAAAGACGCTTTGCAAAGTGAGCCTTAGAGAACTCGTAATGAGGGGCAACAAAAATCCCAAAACGAAATGAAAATAATCTTCCTCAAAAGAAAACATGTTGATGCAAACGAAGGAAAACCTACAATTATCAAATCTAACTGAAGAACTAATTTTAAGACAATATACAGCAATATGCAAAAATAAAGGTGTTTCTATTACCATAGATGAACAAATTAAAATACTTCTGGTTCATGTAAGGGGAAGAGAAAGTCTGCATGTCTTCTTTACCAGTTTTTTATAAATATACACACACACGGAGGTCAGATGATCAAGTTCACGAACTCATGAACTTGAACTCTGGAAAACGAGCTCCGTGCTTCATTGCTGAATATCATTACAGTCACCTTCAGAGCACTCCCCCTGGGAAGCCACACGGCAAAGCCAGCACCCCGTTCACACTTCCAAGCGGTTTTGGAACTCTTCCTGGAAGGGCCAACAGAGCTGTCATGGTACGAGGTTTAACAGTTAAGTTTGTGAACTCGGCTTGGTGCCTGTGGCTCAAGTGGCTAAGGCGCCAGCCACATACACCTAAGGTGGCGGGTTCGAATCCAGCCCAAACCCACCAAACAACTATGATGGCTGGAACCGAAAAGGCATTGTGGCAGGTGCCTGTGGTCCCAGCTACTTGGGAGGCTTAGGCAGGAGACTCACTTGAGCCCAGGAGTTGGAGGTTGCTGTGAGCTGTGAAGCCACGGCACTCTACCCAGGGGGACAGCTTGAGGCTCTGTCTCAAAAAAAAAAAAAAAGTTTGTGAACTCATCCTGGGAAAAGCTCTTTGAAGGGTGGACTAGGTGCTGGTGCACGGCTTCCCAAGGGGAACACTTTGAAGATGATTTTTAGCACTGGCGTACGTAGCACTTTTTCTAGGACGAGTTTGCAAAATTAATTGTCCGTCCTCATATGTATCCGTATATATTCTAAAACTGAAAACGTACTCTATTTCAAACCAACAATCTGAAGAAACACAACACCACATCTCAATCAATTCTCTAAACTTCCTTCACTTTTTTTTTTGAGACAGAGTCTCACTCTGTGACCAAGGGTGGGGTGCCATGGTGTCATCATAAGCTCACAGCAACCTCAAACTCTTGGGGTCACATGATCCTCTTGCCTCAGCCTCTTGAGTAGCTGGAACTACTGGTGTGTGTTACCACACCCACCTAGGTTTTTTCTTTCTTTTCTTTCTTTTTTTTTTTTTTAGTAGAGTTGGGTTCTCACTCTTGCTCAGGCTGATCTCAAACTCCTAAGAGATCCACCTGCCTGAGCCTCCAGAGTATTAGTTCTTTCACTTTTTAAATAGATGCCCCTTTTATTTAAAAACAGAAAGAAAACCCTAAGAACTTGAAATGGAACTAAAAACACAACAGTCATAATGCACAAGAAAAGCAAAAAAATAATAACAATGATAATTGAAATTTTTATAAGACACAATTTTCTGAGACTTCATGAAAAAAAAGAGGGAAGATTGACCCTGAGGTCACCTCCTCCCTCTTGACAACCACACTAAGATTGTAAGGAGCTATAAACATCATTTAGGTGCTAGAAGAGGAAGGGAACTGAACAGAAACCCCCGTGCGTGGATTGCCAAGTGTCAGTGAAGGTTGGACAGACAGACCGGCTGAAGGATTTCTGACTCTGTGGAAATACCGGACAAGTCCACCCTAGCCTCTCTCTCTCACTGAAGGCAACTCTAAACCATGGACAGAACAGGTGGATCAGCTATTCAAGGACTCTGGAAATGATACATTGGAGGAAAAGAACATAATTGAAAGTACCATCAACCCTTTTTTCTTCCTCCAGCAGCCTCCAGCCTAGACACACCTTGAGCCTGGAAAGGACACAGGGTTCAGACAGAAAGAGCATCAGGATGTACCCCCTTGCTCGGGCTTGAGGAGCAGGAAGGGTGTCTGCCACTGCTCAGTGTAAGTGGGAGAACACCGCTCACCCCCCACGCCCACCGCTCCAGTCCCTGACACCTCAGCTCAGAGTTACTCAGGGGGCCTAAGCCTCTCAGCAAGAGGAACTTTCCTCTCTAATCAGAGAAAGGCATCTCCCTCTCTCTCTCTCTCTTTCTCTCCCCCCCTCCTGCTCCCACCTCCTGACCAAGAAGCGAGCATGGCAGAACTGGATAAATAAACCCTCAGCTTTCTGACCTGAAGGCTAAACGCAGAGCACTCAGAGAACTTGAGAGAGCGCACAGAGGCAGGAATTGAGGAACATTATTTGTGAACTCCTGGGCAAACCTCTGAGCTGTACATGCCCAGCTCTGACCCTAAACCGACTACCATAGCCTTTGTGAACAGAAGCACAGCCCAGATTCCAGGCTGGCAGAGCGCATCTCGTGTGGATTACAGAGGAACACAATTCAGCCTCTAGAAGGAAAGAAACCGTGTCATCTGCAGCACCGTGGCCGAGCCTGGTAAACACTATGCTACGTGGAACAAGCCTGCCACAGAAAGGCAAACAGTACGTGACCTCACCTTACACGTGGACTCGGAAACTGTGGGATTCAGAGACGCAGAGGGTAGAATGGTGGTTACTGGGGAGTGGGGTAGGGCAGGGGTTGGGGACATGTTGGTCGGAGAGTACATGGTTTCAGTTAGACTGGGTGAATAAGGCGTAGAGAGCTAATGTCCGGCATGATGGCTACTGTTAATAACGCATGGTAACCTTAAAAATTACTAAGCAGGTAGAGCTTACATGTTTTCACCATGCACGCAAAAACACATGTTAACTACATGAAGGATGAAGGTGTTATTTAGCTAATGTGGTAATTATTTCACAATGTGTATATACGTGTGCATGTGTGTAATAGATACATACACACAGTATCAACCTGGTGTTTACATACACACACACTGTCAATTATATCTCAATGAAGCTGAAAAAGACAAATCAAGTTATTTCTCTTAAAAAACATCGCTTAACATGATTGTTTAGTTTCGACACCTATAGCTCAGCCTCTAGGGCTCCAGCCACATACACCAGAGCTGGCAGGTTCAAATCCAAACTGGGCCTGCCAAACAATAATGACAGCTACAACAAAAAAATAGCCAGGCAGGGTGGCGCCTGTGACTCAGTGAGTAGGGCACCGGCCGCATATACGGTAGAGTGACCAGTTCAAACCCAGCCCTGGTCAAACTGCAATGAAAAATAACGGGGCGTGGCTCGGCACCTGGGGCTCAAGCGGCTAAGGCACCAGCCACATACACCTGAGCTGATGGGTTTGAATCCAGCCCAGGCCTGCCAAACAGTGACAACTACAACCAAAAAATAGCCGGGCATTGTGGTGGGAGAATTGTTTAAGCCCAAGAGTTTGAGGTTGCTGTGAGCTGTGATACTATGGCACTCTATCAAGGGTGACAGTGAAACTCTGCCTCAGAAAAAAAAAACGAAAGAAAGAAAGAAAGAAAGAAAAAGAAAAAGATGATTATCTAACCTGTATATCTACCTTCACTCTCTTCCTAAACGTCACTAAAATTACTGGAAAGTTATTTTCTCAAAAAGAACAAAAGAGAAACAATAGACATAAACGTACAAGAATAGAAAAAATAACAACAAACTTTTGGAAGTTGGAAAGTAGGTGAAAGAACGTTTTAACAGACAGGAGACTGCCACACCCTGGGAGAACTGACCCCGTCTATACCTTGCTGCCTTCAAAATCCCATTCATTCCTCAAAAGGACCTCCTTTTGTGCATCAGTAACATTCCAGCCTCAGTTCACTCCAAAATCCTAGCTCTGTGACCCTGGTAATAATGGTAATAAACCACTAGCCATGAAATATTTGCAAAGTTTCCCCCATGTAATGACAGGCCTTTATAAAACAGATAAATTTTAGCATTTGATGGTTCTCAAATTCTTTCTTATTCTTCAATATTACTTCCCTCTTGAGAATTTCAATTTTACCCAGTTCTAAAATTTTTCACAGCACCAGACTCCAAATAGGTAATCAGTAAGTATTTAAGGGGGTGCACGCTTCGCGAACCCCACACCTACTGCTCTTCCTGACAGCTAGCCGATTAGCTACTGCCTGTTAGCGGTCAGAGATGAAGGGAGCACATCTCCACTGCCATCTTAGGCCTTGCCACCCCGAAATTTGCCAGTCGTCCTGAATGATGGCAGGTGGCATAATCAGAGACCCATCTACCCATTTACTGCAGGGTGACCTGCCTAGATTGCATTTAGCAATCCGATTTCTAAATAGCAATAAACCCCATGCTGAGTAGGCAACAGATGAAAAAAAAAAGATGCCTTTTATGGCAATCCACGATAATGGCTTTATTGCCAAAAGCCATATTAGCAGAAGATGGAAGGTTGGATTTATAGACTCTCCTGTCTGGATGTTCAGCAGCAGCCTGTTTGTTTATGCCCTGGAAGAGATCAATGTCTGTGGAAAATGTATTTGAGGGAGGACCCACAATGCTACTCTGCTCCGCCAGGGAAGAGTCCGCATCCTTTTCTTTTTTTTTTTCCAAGCCAAAAGGGGACCAAAAGTAACCAAATGAATTCGTTTATCCTGCTCTACACTTCAGCCTCCGAGTGAAGCTTTGAGAATTAGGGCCACCCCGATCATTGTGATGATCTAAAAGTCACTTAAGACAATTCAAAGCAACGTCAGAAAAACTTCCTTCTTTTTGAGACAACAAAAGCAGATGGAAAACTGCTAAAATGGCTCAAGTATGTGGCACTTTTATAACATTTATGTGGCTCTTGAAAAAAAAGTCAGCTTTAATTGACTTTTTCCTTCCCCTGTCCTAGTTCTGTCAAAACCTCTTCTGGTTTTGGGGGGACTGAACGTGGAGAACAAACCATTCAGAATATATGGTTAATAACTATAATTCAAAGACAATGTGCCCTTTCTCAGGTTCTTGCTGAAAGGCAAAAGAGAAAGACAACAGAAGGGAAATTTTTAAATAAATCCCATGTGTTAAGATGGCTTTGAAAACACAACAAACAGGAATTAAAGTGGAAATGAATTTCCCTGGTAGCCTAACAGAGCCCCCAGTTGCCTATGTGATCTCCAGAAGGCCACTCATCCTCTCTGTTCCATATCATCTCCACATGAAGAACGAGGAAGTTAATATACTTCTACCTCCAATACGAAATATCTGTGTCAAAGGAAGACTTGACCCCTTATTCACCATCCTTCTTCTACACATGAGGCATCTTCGAAGGGATGTTGTACAAATAAATGCAAGGATGACAATACTCCAGTATTTAGAAGGTGTGGGTAAGGGGGTTAAAAAACAAATAAGGGGGCTGGACACAGTGCCTCAGGCCTGTAATCCCAGCACTCTGGGAGGCCAAGGGAGGTGGATCGCCTGAACTCAGGAGTTCAAGACCAGCCTGAGCAAGAGTGAGACTCCCATCTCTACTAAAAAACTAGCCAGGCATCTTGGCTGGCGCCTGTAGTCCCAACTACTCTGGAGGCTGAGGCAAGAGGATTGCTCAAGCTCAAGAGTTTGAGGTTGCTGTGAGCTGTAACACCATAGCACTCTATGAAGAGTGACAAAGTGAGACTCTGTCTCAAGAAAAAAAGGCTCAGCACCTGTGGCTCAAGTGGCTAAGGCACCAGCCACATATACCTAAGGTGGCAGGTTCGAATCCAGCCTGGGCCTACCAAACAACAATGACAGCTGCAACTGAAATAAAATAGCCAGGCATTGTGGTGGGTGCCTGTGGTCCCAGCAACTTGGTAGATGGAGGCAGGAGACTCGCTTGAGCCCAGGAGTTGGAGGTTGCTGTGAGCTGTGAAGCCACAGCACTCTACCCAGGGGGACAGCTTGAGGCTCTGTCACAAAAAAAAAAAAAAAAAAAGAAAGAAAGAAAGAAAAAATATTTTCTCTCCTTTATGGACAAACCTGACCCTGGGTTAGCTCTGTCCTCCCGGAAATCTGATAAAGGAGAGTCAACTGTGTTACCAGGCTGTCTTTGGATCAGGGAAGAAGGCAAAGAGAAGAGCCCATTTAGTGAGATGGATTTAAGTGTGAACAACTTGGGTCCAGGATCTGGCTAGACCTAAGAAAACTCCACAAGATGGGAGCTTAACAGAAACAAAGCATGGGTATATATCTTGGTCACTTTATCAATACTGTTTTCTCTTATTAAGACTTTTTATTATAAAATAAGCATTGTTTAAAAACAAAAATCTCGTGACCCCTACCAGAGTCAAGAATTAAATCTACCAGCCACCCCAACAATCCCTTCACATGCTCTGTCCCAATGCCAACCCCTTCCTAGTCCCCTAAAGGAAATACTACCCTTGTTTTTTATAGTAATAACTTTGCCTTTGTTTTTTTGGAGATTGAATCAACAAGCATGCACCCCTAAACCCCTAAAGTCTTGCCCTTTAAAAAAAAACAAGCATGCACCCCTAAACCCCTAAAAAAACAAGCATGCACCCCTAAACCCCTAAAGTCTTGCCCTTTAAAAAAAAAATATGATATGGGCTCACACCTATAATCCTAGCACTATGGAGGCTGAGGCAGGCAGATCACTTGAGCTCAGGAGTTCAAGACCAGCCTGAGCAAGAGCCATGTCTCTACTAAAAATAGAAAAACTGGGTGGCGCCTGTGGCTCAGTGAGTAGGGCACCAGCCCCACATACCAAGGGTGGTGAGTTCAAACCCAGCCCCTTGCCAAACGACCCCAACCACAAAAAAAAAAAAAAAGCTGGGCATTGTGGCCGGTGCCTGTAGTCCCAGCTACTCGGGAGGCTGAGCCTAGAGAATCTCCTAAGTAAGCCCAGGAGCTGGAGGTTGCTGTGAGCTGTAACGCCATACCACTCTACCAAGGGCAACAAAGTGAGACTCTGTCTCAAAAAATGAATAAATAAATAAAATAAAAATAGAAAAACTAGCTGATGTTGTGGCAGGTACCGATAGTCCCAGCTACTTGGAAGGCTAAGGTAAGAGGATCGCTTAAGCCCGAGAGTTTGAGGTGTTTGTGAGCTATGATGTCACGGCACTGTATCCAGGGTGACAGGTGAGACTCTCTCTCAAAAAAAATGTGGTATGTCTTTTAAGTCTCTCTTAATTTTGCAGGATCCCTCCATCCCATTCTTTTCACTCTCATTCATCTGTTGAAAACCCTGGGGCGTTTGACCTTCAGTCGCTCACAGTCTGGTTTTGCTGATTGATGTTTTTGGTATAATCCAGCCGTTTCCTCTACATTTCTTGCAAATGGGAAGCTGGATCAGGAGGCTGGATCTGACTCAAGTGCAATCCCTGTGGCAATGCCTCAGGTGGTGTGGAGTTCCATCATCCGGAGACCAATAGGGTTGGAGGATGGTTCTTTCTGGGATGTGAGCAGCTGTCAACGCACCATGTCTAAATCCATTAAAATGGTGATATTCTAATTCTACCTTTTCCTTTTCATTTAGTCATTGGAATATTCTTATTACATAAAGGAATATATCCTCCTCCTACCTCTTGGAGCCTTTCCCTCCAGTCGCCTAAGAAAGACAGGATAAACGCTGGACCCTCTCCCCAGATGACGGTCTGATCTGGCGCCCCCATTTGTCTTATCATTGCTCTAAGTCAGTGCTTTTCAACCTTCTTTGCCTCCTGGCACACTTGAACCTGTAGTTAAACTTCTGCGGCACACTTCAATTATGTTGACCAAAATAAAGTTAAAAAAAAAAAAACACAACTTAGCAGCCAGCCACCACCTCGTAGGCTCTGGTACCCCATGCCTGCCCCTCAGCCAGCACCTCCCATGCTCCCTGGGTCCCCAGACCTCTCTGTGCCATGGAGGTGGCAGCCTCCACAAATAAACATACTTGATATTCTTTATTGAAAAAAAAAAAAGAATATACTTTCTGTGCTTTGAATTCTTTCTAAAGTAATTTAATTAATGGTCTTTAAAATTGTTTGCAGCACACCTAAGATCCTCTGGAGACACACCAGTGTGCGGTGGCACACAGGTTGAAAGTCACCGCTGTTGGTCATCACTGGCCCTGGGGTCAGGAAGCTCATGCCAGGCTCTGCACGTCAAATGACAAGAGCCCACGCTGACCAGCTGCATTCTGCACACTCGACACTGCTCTACAACCTGGTGCATTTTAATTCATTTAATGCCCCCATCAACCACATAAGGTAGGTGCTGTCACTACTCCATCATCCAGGTGAGAAAACCCGTAAGCTTAACGATTTTTTTTAAAGAAACTTACTTAGGTCCCTCAGATAGGAAGTGGTAGCTTTACTTCCAGCATTTAAAATGCTTTTTAAGGGGTGGTACCTGTGGCTCAAGGAGTAGAGCACCAGCCCCATATACTGGGGGTGGCGGGTTCAAGCCCAGCCCTGGCCAAAACTACAAAAGAAAAAAAAATGCTTTTTGGGCCAGGCCTGTAATCCCAGCACTCTGGGGGCCCAAACTGGGTGAATCTCTTGAGCTTAGGAGTTTGGGACCAGCCTGAGCAAGAGCGAGATCCCGTCTCTACACCTGTAGTCCCAGCTACCCAGGAGGCTGAGGCAGAGGATCACTTGAGCCCAGGAGTTTGAGTTTGCTATGAGCTATGACACCATGGCACTCTACCTAGGGCAAAAGAGTGAGACTCTGTCTCAAAAATAAATAAATAAAATAAAATGGTTTGGGGCCATTTGTACTCAGAGCTGAATGACACAACTGCCCCAACACTTTGTGCTCTGTCTTTGTGGCTGTCTTGGTTCTGCCCTAAAGTTCCTATGGTTCCTAAAATTCTCATTTCCACAAGAGACCCAGACTCCTTTCTGAGAAAATCAAACCTTAAAAAAATAACTGGGTTTTGGCTCAGCACCCGTAGCTCAATGAGCAGGGCACTGGCCACATACACAGAAGGCGGTGGGTTTGAGCCTGGCCCAGGCCTGCTAAATAACAATGACAACTACAATCACAAAGCAGCTAGGCATTGTGGCAGGCGCCCGTAGTCCCAGCTATTTGGGAGGCTGAGGCAAGAGAATCGCTTAAGCCCAAGAGTTGAAGGTTGCCATGAGCTGTGACATCACAGCACTCTACCAAAGGCAACAAAGTGAGACTGTCTCAAAGAAAAACTGGGTTTCTTGCTAATTTGATCAAGTGCCTGTCCTACAGCCCCCTCCAAAGCAGGGCTCCTCCCAGGTGAGGGGGGCTGAGGGTGGCTCCAGAGTGCTCCCTGAACTCAGAGCATGGTGCTCTCACCGCTGAGCTCTCAGAGCTTGGGAAGAAGCTGGAAAGCCCCCAAGTGAGCACACCAGCCGAGTTCAGACAGGGAGAAAGGACAGAGCTGAGTGGGAGGGCTTTCTGGATGGCATTTAGACAGATGGAAAACAGAGGAGACGGCATCTCCAGCTGGGAGACCAATTCAGAAGAGGCACAGAAGTGGGAACACAACTGCTATCGCTATTCTGATTCCAGGCTTGGCGGATGCCTTTGGGTGAGGGGGAGATGTAGAGACTGCCACTAGCTCTTGATAAAGAAAAAAAAATCCTTAACAACAGTTTAGAGCAGGAATGGGCCAAGTACAGCTTTTTTTTTTTTTTTTGCTAATGTAGCTTTTCTTGAATGGCCCCATCCACGCATTTGCAGCCTTCTGACTGAGCCACAGAAACTTCAGTAAGTCAATGTTGTGCTCCGAGCTCCTGCCCTGGGCCCCAGCGGGCCACACCAAACTGAAGTCACTCGGTGCTAAGTGCCACTTCATCAAACCTAAATTTTGAGGAAGCATAAAAATCTCCAAACAGACCGGTTGTTCCCCAAAACAGGAGATTCACAGCAACCAATCAGCCTGCTGAGCAGGCGGGATGAGGAAGTCTCCCCACGCTGACCTTGGTGAGGAGGTGCCAGAAGCCAGCCAGGGCAGGGTGTCAGCCCGTCCTCCTCTCTGTCCTATGCGGCGTCCTCGTTCCTGCCCTAGCCACCTTACAAAAAGCAACGGTTCTGCCGTGTCTAATGCAGCCCCTTTCTGTCTTTAGGTGGGATGATGCCCAAGTCATGAGTTGCTAGTAAAGGTTTGGCTTTTTTTTTTTAATTGAATGGTAACTATATACATTAATGCACTTCTGGGGTACAGCGTGGGGTTTTCACACACAATCTGAAACACTTTGGTTTGGCTTTTTTTTAATTTCCAATTAATATGAGAGAATAGACAATTAGGTTACAAGGTGTGTGTTTGTTAGGTGAGGTTGTTGATGTAGTTGTGCCCCTCACACAGGTGGTGCGCCATGTACCCTCACATCGTGCCCATTAGGTGAGACCATGCCAATCCTCTCCCTCCCTTCTCCCCTCCCCTTCCCCTCTCCCCATTCTCCCTCCCTTCTCCCCTCCCCTTCCCCTCTCCCACTCTCCCCTCCTCTCTCCCTCTCTCCCCTCCTCATCCCCTCCCCCACTCTCCCTCCCTTCTCCCCTCCCCTTCCCCTCTCCCCACTCTCCCTCCCTTCTCCCCTCCCCTTCCCCTCTCCCATTCTCCCCTCCTCTCTCCCTCTCCTCATCCCCTCCCCCACTCTCCCT